>JAKWJA010001897.1:0-56214 GCA_027704765.1 Solanum habrochaites | reverse complement strand
TTGCTATATAAACGCACAGCACGCAAACTATTAAAGCCCAGCCCCCCCTAAAAATAAACACCAAGCCCTACTCACACCTCTGAACTGACCTAACACATGCACTAAATCCACCCCCCACGTTTACATTTATCTATCAATCTTACGTCCACCTTTTGGTTCTCTCGCTCTGATTACTCGTTCTCCCCCCTCTTGATAGTCTGGTTTTTGCTGTATTCAAAACCCTCTTTCTTTACCTAATTGTATATAATAAGGATGAAAAGATGGCAATAAAACCCACTATTAATTTACGGTTACCTCTTTTAACCCTCAAGTAGTTAGACATTATCAACATAGCCCCTCTACTTTATAATTAAAGCAGGGAAATAGTCCAAAAACGTCCTTAAATTAATTAATCGAAATCCAACCCCGCCTGGGATTACGCAGCACCGTGACGGGGCCGTCGTGCTATGCGACGGTCCCGTCTGCTGACCGTTAGCAAGCGGGTCAGACACTTGATTTGAGTAAAAAGTATTGTGACGCGCCGTATGCCTGAGACGGCGTCTGCCATTTCGTCGTGGGTTCAGAGAGGCGATTTTCAGTACCCAATTTCAGATTTTCCAAGTGTTTTGAAACCCGAGACCCTGCGACGGTCCGTAGTGCCCATGACGGTCCCGCGTGGGGTCCGTCCGCCCTCAGCCTATTTTTCAGAAATTAAAATCTGCTGCTCAAAACGACAAAAAGGTCGCTACAAGCATCATTTAACAAAAAATCGCAAACATTTGGGTTAAATGGTTGAATTCCTCGTACTTATTTTTTTTCACAATACAAAAAATACAATCCAAAATAAGTTCCCACTAAATGAGGTCAGTAATGATCGTAACAAAAAATGCTATTTTTAGCCCTTAAAACCACTAAATTTTAGACATTTTGAAAAATGTAAATGACTATACGTTTATGATTCCGATCAGTTTTCTGTTCCTTTTTTCTTCTCATTTAAAGCCTAAAACAAAAAAATACAATCTCATGGTCTATACACTTTTGTTTCTGCATTTGAAAAAATGAATGAAGAGAATTGTTAGTGAATATAGCATTGAACGGATAATGTTGGAAGAAATATTAGCTTGTATATGATTTATTTGATTTGATTTCGATACACTTAAACGTCAATCTCTTCACAAAAAAGGGCAGAAAAAAATTAAATACCTTGTCGAAGGTAAAGACCCACCTATAAAATAAGTAAGTGGGCGTGCGATATATGTTAAGTTGAAAAATAATCAACAGCCACTTGGAGATATCCCTTGTTGGTAGTATTTTTTATATGGAATAATATATTATGATTCTCGAGAACTTCTAGAGAGGGTGATGTGTTGCAACTTGAATATAACAAAGAATTAATTGGTGCCGATTGATGCATTAATGCCAATTGTTTCAACATTTGGCGATCAACCACTGCTGACAAAAAATATTAAATAATTACGAACCAATCGACAAAAGAGGATAACGATGGATCAATATACACATGAATAAGTTAATTTTGAAGGATTTACTCACAAAAATATTAAATCAAAAAATAAACATATGACCTGCATTTTTTTACTTGCATCAATTGTTTTGTGGCAATGAATACTTAGATGGGAAGGGTTTTGTCGATTGTATGACAACCGTATTATTAAATACACTAGAAGGTACATTAAAAATGTACAAGTATTCAAATACAAGTATAATGATATTGGTCACACTATTATAAATATTCAATGATCTAGTATGCCAAAAATTACTAATTTGGAAGATATACCCTCACAAAGCTTATTTGTTCAAGTTACATTACACTCATATGACTACATATTATAACAGTCATTTTGTCAGAAAACGTCAATAACAACATAACTTCTTAAATACACTAGAAAGTATTCAAAAATGTACTGCAACTACAAAGAAAGATTCAAAATATAATGTATACTATAAGTATTGCAATAGTATCTGATGGGCAAAAAATATTGATTGTGGATACTTAAAAAGGTTGAAGTTGATTTAAAAGTAATTGAATGATTGGGGTAAAGAATTTGATTTGATATAATGAAAGAAAAACTGAAAAATGAGATATTGGAAGAGAGAAGAGTCAAAGGGGAAACAAATTAGGCGTTGTGAAATTAATATAAAGAATGGTAGGCGTTTCGTTTTAAATCAATTTGCCTAGTTATTCATTAAATATAACCCTAATTATCACTACCGTCTACTCTAGCTATGTCTTTTACTATAGACGGTAGTTTACATTTTTTGTAGTTTTCCTCAACGCATGTAGGCGTTTCGTTTTCACATCCCACGAGTGGCGAGGGATTAATTGAAAAATAACCAAAAGGTAGTAAATAAAGTATGAAGATAGGTATAGTAGTTTAAGAGTAAAGTGGAGTGTACCATTGTTTGGAGTTTGTTCGAGTACTATGACGATGAGAGGACGAGGACGGGAGGAGGCAGGAGGCGGAGGAGGAGGAGGAGGGAGGATGAGGAGGAGGTAGGGAGTAGGAGGACGAGGAGAGGAGGGGGAGGAGTGAGGAGGCGGAGGGGAGAGTGATCGAGGGGGGAGGGAGGAGGAGGAGAGGGAGGAGGAGAGAGGAGGAGTAGGGGTGAGAGGAGGACGAGGGCGGAGGAGGAGGAGGACGATGGAGGAGGAGTAGTGTGTGAGGAGGGACGGATGAAAAGGAGGAGCTGAGACATTGATATGAGGAGGGGAGGGCGTTAGGATGATGACGAGGGACGATTAAGGGAAGTATGGGAGGCGATGGAGTGAGGAGGGGGAGGTGGTGGGGAGGGGGTGGGGGCTTGGGAGTGTGTTATGCGTAGTGGGGTGGTGGTGGTTGCTGGTAGCGATGATTTTGGATGCTTGGATATTATTGGTATTACGATAAATTAAATGTATGATTAAGTGACAAAATATATCGTATTAATTATTTTTAAGTGATAAAATTATTACAACTTTAAAGTCTCCGCCAACAGGCGGGCACGTGTAATAGTTAGTAGGAGGAGGGCGACGGGGGGGGCAGTGAAGGAAAAAGCGCGAAAGTTAAAAGGAGGGGGGAAAGTAATATAAAGTTTTTAAAAATTTTGGTTTTATATATATACTTCATCTCAAAATAATAATATTTTGAATATTTTTTTTTACTTTTCGTTACAATTCGATGTGTATTAATTTTAACTTAGAAGAATGCACAAAATTGAAATTATAAGATGGAAACTTTAATTTTAAATTATAATACATAACATAATAATTTTAAATACAGATAACAATACATACAATGCATGAATATTTAAACCATCACAACATAAAGGGTGAAGAAAGAAGGTGTAAGAGACATAGGAAAGACCCTTGAAGTGGATATTAGAACAAAGGAAAATAATTATGCCCACACCAACCACCACACCCAACTTCCAAAGTCGTGTGATGTGATTGCGGTAGTGCTTGTTGATTTCTTTTTTCAATTATTCGTAGTTGTTCCTTAGAAAATAAAAATGGAATAGAAATAATAATATAATATTTATGAGAGAGAAGAAAATTCTTTTTTAGAGAGTAAAATAAAGAATTAGGTTGGAGTTGGTGGTTTGAAAAGATAGAGAACTCTATATTTGAAGAGTAATCTAGAGTGTATGATTGGAGATGCCCTTAGAGGAAGGGAAAGAGTTTTTACGGGATGAAGGAAAAGAGGAAGACGTACAATTAAAAAGGAGGTTAAAAAGTGTCAATTTAAGATACTATATCTTCTATCCTACACTATCTTAAAAACATGAACTCTCAAACTGAATGGTAAAATGTTGCGGAGAGCCAGCTGGTAAAAACACTCAATGTAGTCTATTCTATATTTGAATGTGTGTATGGTGTATTAAAAAAAATCGACAACTTTTCACATTGATGGGTAGTGACTTTTTCGAAGGGTTGTGACTTTTTTTAATCAAGTTATGACTTTTTCGGTGAGTTATGACATTTTCAAAAAGTTGTGATTTTTCTTAAGAGTTGTGACTTTTCTGATAAGTCATGGTAAACACCTTTTCATACTGTCCTTTCTTGTTTATAAATAGAGGGATTTTCTCACACTTTTAAGCTACAACTTTTGTAAGTTTTCTATTCTTCTTCTTAAAACAAGGAAGATTGTGAGAATTGTTCAATCATACAATTACAATATTTTTGGTAGGTAAATTAGATAGATTAACAAAAATTGATGTAACAAGGAGAATGGAATAACTCAACTTCAAAATAGAAGATTACCTAAATAATTAATATGTACCCCTTTTCATAGTAATAAATATACTTTTGCAGCAACTTTTACTTGACAGGAAGTTCAATGAACTTCTGTTGCACAAACTACAACTTGGTGTTCAAGTTGTGAAAAGTTTCAAAATGTTTGAGAAAAAAAATTTAATCAAAAACTTATTGGAAGAGTTCAACCTAGATTTAGTATGTACTACTCTGTTTTCAATTTATTTGTTGTACTTTTATTTTTATTCATTTAGATATAGAATATTTTTTTCTTAGGACCCCGCATCTTCAATACCACAAAGTTCTACATATATTAAATCCAAAGATTCTTTATTTTTTTTTGAATTCATATCGAATTAAAATTAGACAAATTTATATCTATCTTTATCTATTGGCGGAATGACTTGGAAGACCCTTATACTTGACTCCATTTTTTAGTTGAACCCATATATCACGACTTTACCAACTGAATTCTTAAACTTACTAAAACACAATATTTTAAATACGTTTGACCACTGACTAAACTTATGTGACTCTAATATTGTTGATTCGAAAATATACGTGACTACACACTCCTTAAAGCGAGTGTATATATTTTTATATTAAAAATTATTTAAAATAATTAAAATTTAAAAAGTGAAAAAATCAACCCATAAGCCCGATATCTCACCCCGCTCCCACCCCGCCTGCAACTTTCCCACCCCCACCCTCTCCTTCTTAATTGAAACCACCTACTACCCCACCCTACCCTACCCCTTCTTCTTCTTCACACCCTCCTCCCACCCCTCACCTATAGTACCTCGAAAGTGACTTAGGTGAAGCTAGATCCTAATATGTTTGTCATGATGGTATAAGGTCCTAAAATGGTCTATAATGTGGCATCGAGGTAGTGTCTAGATTTTTAGTGATTTGAAAGTGAACGTCAAGGGACCGACCAGACGCGACGACTAGTCATCATGTGCCTTATAGTGGTTATGCTTCCTAATGTGTGTTTAATGAGTTAATGAGGCATTATATGATTATATATTTTTTTATAGGTAGTGTGTAAAGTTTCATCGAGTTTTGGGTCACCAACATCCAAACAACATCCATGAAGTTGGAAAGGGCCTTGAAACGAACTTGTGTGTATATGCATGTGTTCGTTGAGTTTTACGTCGTCGTTTTGGATGAAAATTCATATGAGAGGTTCCTAAAAATCGTATTTTTACCTAACAATTTGTGGTTGGAAAACATTCCTAGTAAATATCCCCAAAGTACCATCTAAGGGTCCTTGAGGAAGGACCCTTCAAGAGTGCCCAAGCTGTAAAAAACCAGCCCAACGTACGAAGGCAATCGACACCCAGTGGGTAAGTCGACGCCCCGTAGTTGAGGGGCCTTAGGTGTAAACTTAGGAGTGGGAGAGTCCAAGACAAATACCAGCCTCAGTCCCAAAGCACAGACTAACAGGATAGTCCGTTGGATAAGGGATGGCCCGTCGATGGCTGTCCGTCTTTGAGGACTGCCTCCCTTCGCAGTTCACTGTAATGTTAGGGGTGAATTTGTAAATTCAAAACACGTCCAAATTAGAAGTTTGGCTGTTCCTTAAGGGTCTTTTGGGTATTTTACACATGTATATAAGTCTTTGACACTTAGAAGATTTCATTCTTCAAAATCAAAACCCGAAATCCCTTAGAAATTCTCTAGAACTCCATTGGAGCCAAAACTCAAGAAAGGGCTTGGATCGGAGAATTGAGTGGAGATTATTTATCAAATTAGAGGATTATATTTATTGAGGTTTGATTTTTGATCCTTGAAACTCTATTCATCAAGGAGCCCAAATTCAAAGAAGTTTTCTATAGTTTTCAAAGATGAATTGTCCAATTTCATGATCCATCCATGAGTTCTTGCATTAAAGTTTTTAAAGCATTGAATATAAATTGAATTGTTGTTAATTAGATATTTTATCTCAGTTAACCTATGAACCCACGCAATTGATGAACCATGGTTATTGACTACTTTATGGGTTAAGTGATTTGGACTTAATGCTTATGAATTCTAGTATAGTTTTCTATGGGCTATTGATTGATGTAATAATTGTATTGAGTTGTCATGATAAGGTTGTCTAGATTTATGAATTTTTATGGAATAACCTGTTTCATTACTATCATAGTTTTATACTGTATTGATGTTCATTGGACCATGGGTAAGAGAAGGATGGATTGAATTGGCAGGTGAACATTGGAGCGAAGTGTTGTGATGGAGGGGTGGTAAGCACCCTAATTCACTTTATTTTATGTTATTAGACTTCAATTATGTGTGATGCTACGGTAACACTTACTACGGTGGCAGCTGTTAGGTGCCTTCTTGCAATTGAGGTGGCCTTATCGGCGTACTTTATGTAATAGATGATCATGGCAATTTGTCGATACTACTTGGAAGTATTATGATGATTTGGTAGGTGATTTATTGGAAGTTTGAGCATATTATCTATATGTGATAATTGTGAAGTATGTGCTCTTTCATGTAGATAAGAAGATCATGTAGAACTATGAATAGGATTATATGTGTAAGTCTTCTATGTTAACGCATGATTTTTCCTAATGAATATATGAGTTGTGATGGGTTATATTATTATGAATGGAATGTATGGTTACATTAAGTGATACAGGGTCATTGCTAAGGCCTTCAAAAATGATAGCTGATATGTGATAAATAAAGAATGTTGTGTATTGTTTAGGAGAATTGTGTGCTTACTTGATACATGTATGGATGATGTGTGGAACACGATAGGGTATTGACTAGTAGGCTTAGTGCACCCTTGTCATGTATGAATGAATTGATACGTGAACTTAGATGATGTAAGAAGGTCAAGACGTGAAAACCCTTAAACCTATGTGTAATGTTATGAATGGTGAAGTCGAAGAGTCGTAATGATCCTCATGTAAAGGATGATGGACTTAGGGTTGAGTGGCGGAACGACATATCATCCAGTAGGAAAGTCATAATGAGCTATCTTAGTCGCAATTTAAAGGGCTCTAGTTGCGACCCTTTAGTAGGTGAATGTTGATTGGTTATAACTAGATAGGAAACTATTCGGTGTCCTTTAGGGTTTAATTACTATGAGACAAAGACTAGCACGAGTGATTTGTCATGGGAGTAAATCACGTGATAAGGAGACTATAGTACAATGTAGCTATTACTGAGAAACTAAACTAGAGTGATAAAATCCCTTCAATTCCCTTAACCTAAATACCGATATGGGATGTGTCCTGGTTCTTACCTTGGAAAGGTTAGAACACCCTCATTGGAGTAAGTTAGAACTCCAGATTCCATGTCTAGCTATCATGGTCTACGTCGGTAATTGCCTATTCTCGTCATATGGGATACCTACTAACATTAGAGAAGTTCTATGAAGTTTAGGTGGTGGTATGGGATACATTGCACAATAGGCTTTGAAGGTGTGAAAGTCCCTAGGTCTTGTCCTAGACCATTACTTGAATGTCTTTATGTGATGAATGAGTCTTAAATGAACTAATGAATATAATGACTTAAGTTAAGAAAGAATGTTAAATGAATAAGTACTTATCTAGAATAGTTAAGGGTTGTCTAGTTAAGATGTGAAGGGGAAATAGGAATGGTTACTTCATATCTTACCTAGATAAGTCCTAAGAATGAATCTAGTTAGGGAAGATGGTTGGTTATGTAGACATGATCTAAGCCTTAGGCAGTCTTAAGGATGATTTAGGTAATCTTGAAGTGGTCAATCATGGACGTTATCTTCTTGACTTACTTAAGTAAGTCTTTTGATAGCCTTTGGAAGGAGAATTTCATATTATCTATGTGTTGATGTATTAAGTGAGAATGATTCTATCTAGGTAGTCTATAGGATCTCTTAAGTGTGTGTGTAAGGCAGATTGTATGGGCGGTCGCTTCACAACTCACTCAAGTGAGACTTAGAATCACCTTTGATAGAAGGATCTCATGTTCATGTGTTTGGTGTCTTGTAAGTGTGTTGATATCATTATATGTGGTCTTAAGGATCATTTAGGTGTGCCATAGAGGTTGTATGGGCGGCCTGTGTTTTTCTTACTTAAGTGAGTCTTAGGATAGCTTGTAGTGAGAGGATTGCATGCTAGGAAGAGTTCCTTGTGAACTTGAGAAACTTCACTGTAACCTTAAGAAATAGTCACTGTAAAGTAACATAGTTTAGTGTAAAGATTTGTATAAATGAACTAAATTGCTTATGTTATCTTATGTGTTTCTAAGGTGTTAAATGTTGTTCTTATGATTATGTTATGATATTTAAGTCAAAAAGATGCATATTTCCAATAAATGTCCATTTTCATGATTTTATGCATTATGCCATACTTAGTACATGTGGTTGTACTAATTTCATGCTTTTATCTGTCTCTATACTAGTTGGTAGGTGAGGAGCATTTGGGAAGCAACACTTGGATCGTAACATCATTCAAGTGAAGTTGCAGTATGTCCTCATTTGACTCGAGGGCATAAGATGTCTTTTATTTCCTTTATCGAAGTATTGTAATAGACTAAATATTTCTATATTTTGAAGTATGGGGCGTGTCCCAAGTATTCTCGTGTCTAAGCTTTGATGAGATTGAGACTTAGTATTTCCTATGATTTCTAGTGAAAGATGTTATTAAAGATATTTTAATATTTTGTGAAAAATTTTAATTTCGCACTACTTTTCGTTATGTATATACGATGAACGATACGTAAAGGTCTTGTACAAGACCTACGAGAGGTCAAGTACGCCGATTGCATTTCGAGAATGCCATATCTTCTAGGATGTAGTTTCGGGATGTGACAAGATTGTTATCAGAGCATAGGTTATGAATGCAGTCTTAGAAATCAAAAAGTCTCATCAAGTCACATCTAGTAGAGTCTTGACCATCGGTGTGAGTAGCGACGCATCTATGGGTGAGAGTTTATATAACGATACAGTTTCCCTTATTTTCTACTTCTATATCGTGTCGTAGAGTAAAATTTATGAGTATTCTTTTCTTATGGTTTTCCTAATGTTTCTAGGAAGATGAATATGAGGAGGACACCAACTAGGAGAGTTGAGGAGAATGATGTGAATGAGGAGATTCCTCCTCAAGTTGAGCAAGTTCCATAAAGCGATCAAGGTGCTCAAGGTGATCAAGTCCATATTGGAGGTCAAGGTAATGATTTTCTGGTGGTTCCCCCGGAATTGGCTAATCGAGAGATTAGAGAGGATTTCCCTGCCTTAGCCCGAGCCGTGATTGCTCAAGTGAATTTGAGTATAGAGCCTAGAAGTAAATGTTGTGGAGAGCACTATGACATCTAGATTGAGATATTTTGTGAGGATGAATCCTCCTATATTTCTTGTCTCTAAAATGGGATAGGATCCCCAAGATTTTATTGATGAGGTGTATAAGATAGTGCATGCTATGGGAGTGACTTCTAGAGAGAAAGCGGAGTTGGCTTCGTATCAATTGAAAGATGTTACTCAAGTGTAATACACACAATGGAAATGCAATAGGCCGATCGAATCGGGTCCTATTGAGTGGGAATAATTAAAGAAAGATTTTCTTGGAAAGTACTTTCCCCGTGAAAGGAGGGAGGTTAAGGTAGAGGAGTTTATCAATCTCAATCAAGGCAATATAAGTGTTGAGGAATACTCTTTGAAGTTCTCTATGTTGTCTAAATATTCTCCATCTCTTGTGTCTAACTATATAGATGAGATGAATAGGTTCATGATAAGTGTCGCCAATATAGTGAGGGAAGAATGTCGTACGACCATACTACATGATGATATGACCCTAGCTAGACTCATTGTGTATGCCCAATTCATGGAAAAGTCCAAACTTAAGAGGATGTCAAGAAAATTGAAAAGGAGTGGTTCAAGTGATCATGATCAACCTAAGTCCAAGAAGAGGGCTCAAACTCAAGAAGAACCTAGGAGTGCTAAGGTGAAATTTGAGAGAGGAGGTGGTTCTCAAAATGAAAAGCCTACATGTGTCACCTGTGGAAAAATGCATTATGGTAAATGTCTATCCGGTACTAGTGGTTGCTTTGGTTGTGAGAAGGATGATCATAAGGTGAGAGATCGTCCTACCATTGCGGTTAGAGGAAGAAGGGAAAACAAGTTGCTCCTAATGTTCCAAAGGATGATGCCCCAAATAAGAGGCGTTTCTATGCACTCCGGACTAGAGGAACAAAGTCGGATGAGGATAATGATGATGGTAATTTCTTGTCTCTTTAGTGGTATGAGTTCCTTCTAAGTGGGGGAGCATGGTGAGTAAAGGAGTTTTGATTGATTGTCTTATCCCTTCTATTCAACTCAAGCTTGAGAGTAGATTGTCATGGAAGTAAGTTGCATGTGCATTGTGTTTAAGGGTCTTGTTGAAAATGAATTTCATTGATTCCTTGCATTGTGCATTTTATGAAGTTATGATTATGTTGTAAGATGTGGTTATATGGTTCTACATTTCATAGTATCATGTTTCCAACATGAATTCCTAAAGTTGCATTTTTTTTTAAAATGCATAATTTACTGTAATGCATTGCCAGTTCACTGTAAGAATTTTGGAAAATTGACTAATTCATTCTTTGGTCTAATTTTTTGTAATGTGGTTAGAATTGATGTATATTACTATGATATTGAATATAAAATGAGTTTTGCTATTTGGAATGAAGCATGTGAGTTTTACAGCATAATGGGTTATAGAATTTATTCTAGTTTCTTGTTGTGTGAGTCTCTAGATTATGTGAAATTGATATTATCTTAGATGTTTTTATTGTATGAGATGTTATATTATATGGTCATGAGTTGCAAATTGAATCTCTATTCTTGAAAGTGTTTGGAGAGAGACAAGTGTCATTTGAGGACGAATATTGTCCAAGTGGGGGACATTGTCATACCTAGAAAATGACTTATGTGAAGCTAGAGTCTAAAATGTTTGTAATGATGGTATAAAATCCTAAAATGGTCTATAATGTGTTATTGAGGCATTGTCGGTAGGTATGTTTTAGGGGTATTTGGAAGTGAAATAGTCAAGGAGCGATCCAAGACTTCGACGACTAAGTCACCTTATGTACCTTCATATGTGGTTATGTTCTAATTGTGGTGTTTCATAAACATTAATGAGGTCTTATATTAGTTTTATAGTGTTTAGGCAGTGTGTCAAGTTTTTCGTTTGGGAGGTCAATCAATCAATGACATTTGAAAGGTTTGGGCCTTGAATGACCGTGTGGTGTCTATGCATTTTCGGTTGAGTTTTACGTGTTCGTTTGGATGAAAATTCATGCGAGAGAGGTCTTAAACTTGTATACAAACATTTCGGGTTGGAAAAGGTCTGGGAAAACACCCCAGGCCATCCAAGGGTCCCTTGGGAAGGTAACCCTTCAAGAGGCCCAAGCGATCAAAGAAACCAGCCCCCTACTACGGAGTCATCCACGCCCCTTGTGTCATTTCGACGCCCCGTGGTTAGGAGAGTAGGTGTACACTTAGGCGTATAGAGCCAAAGGGCCCAAGGAAAAAAAAAAAAAAAAACCCCCCCCCCCCAGCGCCCTTTTTCCCCAAAAATAGTTCCCGTGGGGGTAAAGACAGAACCAAACAGGGACAGTCCGTTGGTGAAGGGGGACGGGCCGTCGATGGCCCATGCCTACGTTTGATGACTGCCTCCTTGTCCATTTCACTGTGATCTTAGGGTGAAATTAAATTCACCCACGTACAAATTAGAAATTTTGGCATTCCTAAGGGCTTTTGGGTAGTTTGTAAACATGTATTATGTCATCTTAAGGATCATTTTAGGTTTGCCTAGAGAGGTTGTATGTAAGCGGATGGGGGGGGGGAGAGCGTGGTGGAGAGCGGAGGTAAATGATGGGACGATTCTACTGGGAGGAGGGGGGGGGTTGTGTGGGAGTTGTTTTGTTTGTGTTTTTTTTGTGGTTTTTGTTTTTTTTTCTTTTTTGTTTTGTTTTTTTTTTTTTCTTTTTTTTTTTTTTTTTAGTTTGTGTGTTGTTTTTTTTTTTTTTTTTTTTTTTTTTACTTTCTTGGGGTTGATTGTGGTTTGTGGGGGGTGTTGTAGGCGGGTGTGGTGGGTTCCTGTAGAGGTCGTTTGGTGGTGGTAGAGGAGAGGTGTAATGGGGGGGTTGGATGGGGGAGAGGGGGGCAGGGGGAGGAAGTTTAGGGGGGACATAGGTCGAGTGTGGTGGGGGTGGGGGGTTCTGGGGAAAAGGGGGTGTAGGCGGGTTTGGGTGGTTTTGGGGGTTGGGGGGTGGGGGGGGGGGGGTTAAATTAGCGGGGCGTGGGGGTGGTTTTGGTGGAGGGAGAAGTGGGGTTGAGGGAAAAGTGAACGGGGCGTGGTGGGTTGTGTTTATAGGGGAAGGGGGGGGAAGGTATTATGTGGTGAAGTAGTGGTGTGAGGGGGGTTTCGGGGTGAGACGGGTTGTGGTGGTGGGGGTTGCGATAGGTCGGGGGGGGTGTAGTATTAGTCGGGCTGAGGTAGTGAGGGGCTAGTGAGAAGGGGGATGGGTTAGTGAGAGGGAATTACGTCTGGAGGTTGGTGGGGGGTGGTGGAGGGGAGCAGTGTTGGAGGCTGGGGGTGTGGGGGGGTGTGGAGTACGTGAGAGGGGAGTGGAGGGTGGGAGGAGTATGGGGGTTAGGGGGTGGTCCTTGTAGTTGTGTTTTCTTACTTATAAGTGAGTCTTAGTAGATACTGTAGTGAGAGGATGCACCCTGGAAGAGTTCCTTGTGGAGTAGAGAACTGTGGGGGGGTCACTATAACCTTAACGAATAGTCATCTGTAAAGTGACATAAGTTCCGTGTAAAATTTGTAATAAATGAACTATGTCTTAAATGTTATCCTCCGTGTTTCTAGGTATTAATTTTGTTGCTTAACTGTTTGTTCAGTCTGGTATGATATTTTAGTTCACAAGATGCATATGTCCAATCAATGTGTCTTCATTTTCATATTTTAGCATATATCATACGTTGTACATGTGGTGTTGTCCAATCCATTGCTTTATCTCAGTCTCTATAAACGAAAGCGATGAAAATTATGAAGTTGTTTGAGAGTCAGGATCATGGTGGAAGCGAAAGAGTGGATCGTATCATCATTCAAGGTGAGGTTGAAGTAGGATGTCCTCATTCGACTCGGGGGTGATGGGGGTAGGTTGTTGTGGGATGTGGTGTGTTTTTGAGTGTCTTGGTGTACGGTGGGTTTTCTAGAGGTTAGTGGGGGTGGGTGTGTTGTATTGGTGTTTGTGGGGTCAGGGTCTCTGGTCGTTGGAATGGGGAGTTGGGGGGGGTGGGGGGGGGTGGGATGGGGTGTGGGGGGTGGGGGTGGTTGTTGGTGGTGGGTTGGTATGGTGTGTTGGTTGGGGGTTTGTTGTGTCTGTATTATTGGTAATTGTGTAGGGGGCTTTTGGCGGTTCCAAGGAGGCGGCAGGGGCTCCAATGGGGAGGAGAATTTCTGTTGGTGCTGGGGTCCGAGGATGGGGTCGTTGTGTTGGGATTAAGGGGAGGGTGGAGAGGTGAAATGGGGGGTATTGTGTGGGGTTGAAGATAAAGGATGTGGGACGCTGCAGCGTTAGTGTCCACTTGGTCTTGAGGCAGTTCGTGGTGATGGTGATTGTAAAAGTAGGACGTCGGTTTCGTGTGCTTTTGCTTTTGCGGCGGATTGCAAGGATGCCGGTGTGTGCACTTTGTGGCCGGAGATAGTTTTTGCGATGTCTGTCTTTTTTTGTTTGTTTTTGGGGTGGTGGGTGGGGGGGGGGAGGGTGGTGAGGTGTGTTGTACTGTCAGTTGCTGACCGTGGTGGCGCCCGGGTGAGGCGCTGTGTCTTGTCTTGGTTGGTGGTGGTTGGGTGGTGTTTTGGTTTTGTGGGTCAATTTCCATGTTCGAGTTTCTTCAGTTGGGAAATGGAATGGCTTTTGTGGTAGTGTGGAATCGCTTGTGCACACGATAAATAGTACCGGGTGTTCAAAGTGGTTTGGTGAATAAGTAGAGTTGGTGTTTTGTAGGGTATAGCTTGAAGAGTAATAATGTATAGTGGGAAAAGTTGAAAATTCATAATCTTGAAGAATAATAAATCTTTTAGTAAATATTAAATTAATTAAATTATGACTGAAACTATTGGGTTAGTGCAAAACCGTCCGTTCATGTCCAAAAGGAAGGAAGTAGACTAATTTGACATTGGGTGGGGGTGTTTGGGTTGGTTCAATGTGGTGGTTTGTGAACACAAGATGAAGACCATGATACTGAAATTTAAATGATGCACTTTGTTTCGTAATTATTATTTTAACTTTACTATTCTTAGGGTGGTTTGGGTTCGTTGAAAAGATAACATGAAAATATTTACAAAATGACTGTGACGGGTGCTGGCCTTGGGTTTTTGTTTTGTGGTTGTGGGTCCGTGTTGGGGAAGGGCAACAGCGCGCACAGAAGAGGAAGGAAGAGGAGGGCGGGAATGTGGTGGGGTGGGGGAGGGAGGGGGAAGGGGGTGGCACCCAACGACAAAGGCAGATGGGATGTGGAGGGGGGGGGGGGAGTGTTGGGGGCAGGTGTGGGTGGCGGGGAAGACGGTCGGCAAGAGGGTGCGGCGAGGGTTGGGGTGCAAACCGTATGAGTTGGAAAAAGAGCGGAACGAAGGAAGGACGGGGGGAGACGAAAAGAACGACGAGCAGAGGAAGCCAAAGGAGAAGCCCGAGACCGGGGGGAAGAGCAAAGAGAGAGGGGAGGAAGACCGGGGACGGGAGGGAAGGAAGGCGCTCTGCGCACGAGCGGGCCTGTGCACGGGCAAGGAGCAGACGGACCAAAGCAGGAAGAAGCCAAGGAAAAAGGGGCGAAAAGACCGGGCGCAGGACAGAGGCCAACAGGTCAGAATCAATGTGTTCGTAGGGGGGGCGTGGGAACATAAAGTAAAAAGTCTCGAAGTCAAAGTACGAGGAGTACCAAGAGCCTAAGATTACTTTTCAGGAAGTCATGTGTTCTCTCTCCACGTTAACTCAACATACTTAGGATCATTCCAGCAAGATCCCACTCTACAAGAATTGAAAGCTGAACAAAATTTAGAAAACTTTCCTACTTCTAATAGGACTGATTACCCTAACAGGCCAAACGAACCTGAACCCATCTAAACCAAGACGGGGGTCACGAGACATTGTTGTGGGTAGTACACAACCCTGGCTCTGTGTGGACTCTGTGGGGGGGTGGGCGCGACTGCGTGAGCCAGGGGACACGACAGGGGTGGGGGTTGGTCATGAGTGTTGGGTTGGCTTGTGACAACGAGAATTTTGAACCACAGGTTGGACCAGCACCAGCTGATGCGTAGACCTAACAGAATAGTGTTGTGTGGGTGGGGTTGTGTGTGGGCGGGGTTGGTGGGGTGTGGTTGGTGTGGGGGGGGGGGGGAGGGGGAGGTTATTCCCTTCCCTTTCGTCACAGGGTGGGGTGGAGAGGGTGTGGAGTCGTGGTGCGTGGGGGGGTGCCCAGGGGGGGGGGAGGTGGGGGGGGGGGGGGGGGGGGGAGGGGGGGGCTCTTATGGGCTAAGCTAGTAAAGCTGGATCGTGTAATAACACCAGTGTCTCACAGAGAGGCTAATAAGCAAACGCAGCTGTATCTTGTCAAGAGTATGATGAGTGAACCACGCGACCCGCGGCCCCGATATTTGTACGCGATCACAGAGGGCGCACCTACCAAAACGGGCGACGTGGGGCTTCACGTGTGTGTCTTTCTCGCTATCGAGATGGTGCCGCAAACTTCACCTCGTCGGAGTCTTGATTAACGGTGCAAAACTACCCAAACAAGGGGATCCAAGTTGCGCATAGTCTTGAAACACGAGGCCGGCCAAGCAGCATGATCCGATCAGAACAGCGCAGGAGTGGGGTCACAACAGCCCTCGAGCCACCTCAGGCAGTAGGACACTCGTGTAGGGTTAAAGCACAGGGGAAGCATGGAGAAGATTATAGACTAAAGTTATGAGGGGGTCGGGAAGGAAAACGAGTCGAGGCTTAGAATACGGAAGTATGGGCTAGGTGGCCATGCGCGCGGTGGGTCCGGGTATGTTTTAGGGGTACTGAATTGGTGCGAGACATCGCTCTATGTGGTGCGCAAGGCCCGTAGCGGGGTGGGTTAAACCAGATGGAGGTGTCAATCAAAGAGCAAGGCCGATGGGCGCAAACCCCACAGACGCCAAACAAGAGCCCAGGAAGCGCACGGCCGGAAGACCAGGGGAGAGCGGGAGACGAATGCGCGACAGCCTAACTGGGCACGGAGAGGAAGCCCGCACAAACACAGGGACCGCGAAAAGAGAAAAGAGACCCCGCAGGCACCCAGGACAGGGTCAGACAAAACAAGACAGCCAAGAGAACACAAGGCAGGAAAGAGGACCAGCAAAACAAAGACCAGGAAAGCACCGCAACGCACGGGGCACGGGGAGGGGGCAAAACCAAAGGCAACCAACGAAGAGGCAACCAGAGAGACCGCAGACCGGCACGGAAAAGGCGGCAGCAAGCCAAGAGCAACAGCGAGGCGGGAGAACTCGCTACGCACGACAAAGCCCAGGGAACACCGCAGAACAGCGGGCGGCAGCAACAAAGGAGGGGAAGGCACCCGCAAAAGCCCGCAGGAAGCGGAAAATGGGGCCACAGGGGAAAGCACAAGGACCAAGCAGAGGACAACTACTCGACAAGACCACTAGAAGCGGCCGCACATAGTAGGGGGCACCCCAGCAAGACGCAAGCGGAGAACGCAGAGGAACGAGCGCACATCTGCACGCAGAGCGAACCTCATACAAAACAATAAAGCCGCAATGAAAACGAAGGGCTGAGCCGAGGATATTCCGTCACGTTCTTAATGCTTTTCCCATGACACAAATGCATAAGAGGTGAAGCGGGCACGCACCATGCTCTATGCTTTGTGACTCGCTCAACCAATCGTATTTTTTGTGGCAACCAGTTTTAAAACCTTATCCTCAAATAAACTGTAAAGGGGGACCCTTTCTTAGTCCTTTTCAAAATCCCACTAACACCCTTTCTGAGTCAAAACATATATAAGTCCTTTAAAATGCTCAATATTCAATGCGATCAATCATTTATTACCTTACCAATTCACAACTTGAAAAAATATACTACTACAAACATATAGTCACCATGATAAACTTGAATTTTTTATTCCAACCATGTAACATAATCTCATTATCTACCAACATTAGCTCATACCTTGATTATTTTTTTTATGATTTCACGTATCTTTGCTTATCAGTGATCCCTCTCCATCGATCTTATCATATTTTTATTCAAAATTTCAACCGTGCTCATCACCAAACTCAAAACCACAAAAAAGAACTTATCATCACACTTGAGCTGAAGGTCGGTACACTCATTTCTTAAATTTTATCCAATAACTTTATTTTTTAAAAAAAAACAATATGATGAACCAGTAAAACTATCACGATAATCAAGGCAAGATAGATGAAACCACATGTCTGTAAATCCAATTATCCACTTTTTCTAAAGATGCATCTTTGACCCTTATAATTAGAGTAAACATTTGTTCTCGGTTGTCCCTTTCCAATGACTAAAAATACATCCCACTAATTTTCATTTTCATTTGTGACTCTGATTTATTTAAATTCTATTCAAGTGGTGTCACGGCACCTCCTATAACTTTCCGCAGAACTACGTTACTCGTCGAATAGCAACAAATCACAACATTAGATACTCGCAAATCGTCGTTATCATAAAAATCCATTTAACCAACAATCTTTATCATAGATTGCATCGTAATCATAACCCATCACGAACTTATATTACCATCATGCTCAGTTATCTCTTTTCATCACCAAGAGGTCAACTATTTCATATGTATGACATTTTAAACCCACTTATACCAATCAAATCTAAAGGAATAACTGCAATTGTTTATACACTTTCATACTAAAATTCTCCAATTTCTTTCACCCAAATATACTCAGTAAGACTTTCTTTACCCATAAATTTGTCATTTCAGTATCAATCTGCTCATTTGGAGCTTTAGATAAAATTATCTGACCTCATTTAGAATTTTTGAATACAGTTCACAACCTAAATGTATTAATACAATACAAAAGATTCATCACTTAAATTTCCCTTATATGCTTAACTCATTCGTTTGTAGTAACAAGCTAGTTGGTTTCTCAAATGTGAATAAAACATCAAATCTCATTATACGAGCATGTGATAAATTTATGAAAATGATATGTTGTTAGGTTAAGAGTGTTGACCAATTTGAAAGGATTGAATAAGGTGATGACTCAATGATACATTTTGAGGATAATCAATAGTTAATGGGCTAAAGTGATAACTTATTTAGTATCTTATACTATTTGACCCATATTAAAATAAGTTATTAGGGCTTATCACTTTTAGTACCTAATTTACTTATAAAATAAAATAAAAAGGAGCAGAAAACTTACTTGCGGCGACAAACTGCTGAGGACGGAAACACTTCTCTAGGTAAGCCAAACAGAAGTTCAGTATATTGATTGTAGAATATTAAATTAAATGTTAGAGGGAAAGAAGCGTCAAATTTGATTCTTGCACTTAAATGGAACAAAATTAATTGCTCCACTGCAACACGACCTTCTTAATTATTATTTTTTGGATATAAGAGATGGTATTTTGGGTGGTTAGTAATTTAAGTTTGTGTCATTATATAATGATATAGTGGTATTGTCAGGATTGAATTAATGAACACCATCGATTAATTATAGTCCTAGTTTTGATGTCATTAGGGTTGGATAAAGTTTATGGTAATTAATGATTGTGAGTGTAAATTAGGTGCATCTTGTGCATTTTAAAATTATACTTACATCGGTAAATTAAAATTTGTCAAAGTTTGCTAATTTGATCGTGATTTTATATTTATTTATTTATTTATAACTTTTTATCATTAATTTTCTTATGAATCAACATATTATGATTCAAATTTTGTTATAATGAGATAGGTAATTAAATATTAAGGTCATTATATTAAATAAATATTATTAGGTTGATGATATTTAGAGAAATTGAATCTTAACTAGATCTGAGATTTGGAGAAAATTGAAAGAGTTGACATGCTATTGGCATCAAGATTAGAAATTTGATTATAAGTCTGAGAGAATTTTTGGGTTCAGTCTAGACAAAAAGTAATGTGGGTGTTCTTAATTTCAAAATCTTGTTGTGGTAATTTGTTTGAATAGATTGTATTGATTTGGAGCCCAATGAAAGGGGAAGACTCAAGTCCTGGAGTGATTGTTTGACTATTTGAGGCAAGTTGATTTCTAAATCCTTGTTAAGTGTACGTAATTCATGTATTTCATTGTAATATGTGTTTGTGGGTAATGAGACTTTGTGATGGATTGACTTGTCCACCACATTGATTAATTCTAATGATGCAAAAGGGGTAAACAAAGGCAATGTAATAATTGTGTGTGATGTGTTGAGAATTGATAATAGTCTGAAAGATTTATTATTTAATTGTTGATGTTGTATCATGGTAGTATTGTTGTTAATTGTGCATTGATATTAAAATGATCATCTCCTCCTTATTTGTATGAACATGTCATTTGCATTGGTTCTGAGATATGATTATGATAAGTGTTATGTGATAAGAGGATTTACCATTTGAGGGACGTATCGCGCTCCGCGATGAATATTATATTTCGAGGGACGTATCGCGCGCCGCAATGGTTACTATTATCGAGGATCATACCGCACGTCATGATGGATGCATGAACATAAATGTCCCCAATGAGTCTCAGATTGAGAAACATCAGGTGTCTATCACTAGGTCATACATGCATCACTATACTTGACATTGCATTCCATTGCACATATTTATCATTAGTGAACTGGATATTGTGTTTTGTTGATCTTGTGAGTACTTTTCGGTGGAACTTTGATTGATGAATATTGATCTTGTTGTTGAGGATATGTATTTATTAAGAGTGTTATTGTTAAGTTGTGTGTTATGTGAACTATGGACAGTTAGGTTAAGCTGGTTTTAAGAAGGTTGTGGTTGTGGAGATTGTAATTGATGAATATTGAGCTTGTTGAGAATATGTGATTGTTAGAATGTTTTTGTTGAGATATGTGCTTGTAAATTGTGAACTTTTAGGTTGGAATGGTTTTATGCAAGTTGTAGTTGTGGAGGTTCGGTTGGGGTGTAAGGAGTACATGTATTCCATCCCCTTAGCTTGTGTTTAGAGGTTTAGTACTGTGTGATTTGGTACTCACCCCTTGCTTATACAATTTTTTTGTAGGTTACGATACTGGATTTTTGTGGTGCTTGTCATTTTCTTTTTTCCGAGGCTTCTTAGAGATTTATGAGGTAACTGCTTATCATCTCAGCAGACCTTCTTTCCCATGATTTATGATCTTGTTCTATTCTAGAAACAAGGTCATTTGAGACTTGTGTTTTTCTTTTGAATCAATTATAATATTTTAGAGGCTTGTGAATGTTACAATCAGATTTTTGGGGTACTTTTGAACTGATTATAAAAAAAATTTGCATTTTATTGTTATGATTGAGTTTTAGGCTGACTTGTCTTGGTGGGATAAGACGAGTGTCATCATGGCCATTTTTTGGATCGTAATATTGACAAATCGATCCAAATATAAGGGTCTCCTAGTCATTCTGTCTTATCTATTCTATACCACCTTAAAAGAATGAACTACTAACTTAAATGTTAAATTATTATAATATACTCCTAACATAAAATCCCAAATTTAGTATATCCTCTATATTGTATATTGTATTCTATTTATTAATGTATGATATATTATATTATATTAAAGGCATACACCTTTTTCACATTGAAGGGATGTGGTATTTCCAAAGAGTTTTAACTTTTTTTGATGAATTATGACCTTTCTTATATGTTGTGATTTTTTCAAAAAGTTGTGACTTTTTCAATGAGTTGTGACTTTTTTGAATGGTTGTGACTTTTCTAAAGGGGTGTGACTTTTTTTGATAGGGCACAATAATCATTTTCTTCATATACTACCGTTTGTTGGCCATAAAAAGAGGGGTCTCCTCAAATTTTTAAACTGCACTATTAAGAATATTTTCATTGTTTTTCTTTTTTCATCTTGAAACACTCAATATAATAGTATATCTTCCGTATTTTATACCATGTTTATATTATATTATATTAAAAGAATACTCACATTTCACATTGAATGGTTATGTAATTTTTCAAAGAGCTGTGACTTTTTCGATGATTTATCACATTTTCAAAGGTTCTGACTTTTATGCTAAGAAACAATATGTATATGCTCGTACAACACTTTGTTAACTATAAATGCAGGGATTTCCTTCTTAAAAACTCATGTTTGATTTACAGACGTTGACAATCTCAAAGTTCAATGAAATTAAAACACTCCCTCACATGAATGTTAAATTAATATAATACTCGAATTAAAAGTATCCAATTTAGTATATTTCTATATTTTAAATCAATATTTATAATATTATATTATATGAAAAATAAAAATAAAATCTGATAATAACTTAGTAATGAACTATGAGAGAGGGGAGAGAAAGTCTATTTAAGAGGTGTAAACTAACAGAAAGTTTTAGTAACGACCTGTTAGTCGTTTTGAAGCAGTAAGGTGTATTTTTTGTAATAATTGTCTGGGTGCCGACGGATCCCACGCGACCGTTCATTGGCGTGCGACGGACCGTGCGAGGGTGTCTGTTCCAAAACACGTTAGATCCTGAAATTTGAAGGTGGAGTACTAAAGATCGACTCTCCTGACGTCCACGACGGAATGCAGGATGGACCTTCGTTGGCAACGATTGACCGTCACAAATCTTTTCCACAGAATTCCCTCTCTAACTTTGGTACGGACTGCAGTACTGCCCATTCCACATTCGTGAACGGAACCGTCACAAGCTTGCGTACCCTGACTGGGTCGGATTTTTTTAAAAGTTTTTAAGGGGGTTTTGACCATTATGCTTATAATTATAAAGTTATGTCGGATGAATGTTAATATTCAATCTACTTGGGGGTTAAAGGAGATACCTTGCCATAAAAAGTGGGTTATTTTATCATCTTTATACTTAATTATCTACAATTAATCAAAAGAAAAATGGTTTGAATAAGAAAAATAGAAAGAATAGAGAGAACAGGAGACGCACGGGAGAGAGAGGAGAACGACGAGACTACAAGGATTGGGAAGAAGTAGATTGGCTCGATCACGATTCCTTCGTGGGGTAGTTATGGTTTATGCTATTTCATAGTAAACTCTTAATAGCGAATGATTGTAGTTGGGTATATTGGAAAGTCTTCTATATGCTTAATTTGTAATGCTTGCCTTATGTGAGGTATGAAATTGTAATGGGATTGGGAACAGCTGTTGTGAAGCTTAAACCTAAACCCTCCCGTTAATCGATGATGCCTTGGTTAAAAGAAGCTTGATGAACTAAAGAATGAGGTTAATGGATCGGGTGTCCACTTTCCGACACCAGGAAGAGTAGTAGTGGACGGGTGTCCTTCCTACCCCAGGATATATAGTGGATCGTGTCACGTTTCCGACACCAGGAAGTAGGTAATGGATCGGGTGTCACGTTCGCGCACCAGGATAAGTAAGTAGAGGATCGGGTTGTCACGTTCCGATCACCAGGATAGTAAAAAAAAAAGAATCTTGAATCATGTCAATATAACTCAGAATTTAAAGAACCTATGTTCTCAATGAGTATGGTGTGGAGGCATGAGTCCTCATAGTCGTTGCTTGGTGGGTGGTCATGGTTTATGGTAACTTGTTTGTTGTTATCTGTTGAGTATGGTCAGTCGATTTTATGTTATTATCTGATTATATTGCTTCTATTTTGGATTGCCGATGATACCTACTCATTACGTGTGTTTGTAACTGACCCCATACTTGTAATTGTCTTTCTTTGTTATTTTGTGGAGTGCATCAACAGTGCCATCGACTTCGACTCAACCGCACTCTAGCCAGACTTCAGCATAATCTATTCACGGGTGAGCTATTGTTCCTGCTCGGACTGGTTCTTTCCTTCGCGTCTAATGTTCTTGAATTTACATGGGACCATCACTTTTACTCTTTTAGTCCTTAGATACTCTAGAATTTAGTAATTTGAGGATATATGTTCTTGTGATGATGAACTTCCAGGTTTTTGGGGATAGTAATTGATAACTTTTAGAAGTTATTTATTCAGTTCGTTAATGAGTTTTAAGTCTTTTCCGCAATTATTCTTCTGTTTAATTATGTTGAAATGTTGGGATTAATGGGTTGGTTTCGCTCACAATAGGAGAGTAACTGTAGGTGTCCACTCGCGGCTCGTTTTGGGTCGTGACATTTTATGAGTGACTAACTTTCATTAGTAATCATAAGAAAACTTAACTTGTGTGTGTGTGTGTGTACATACATATATATATATATGCAGAAAATAGTCAAATGACTACACACCTAAACTTTACAGGCTTTCTATTACCCCCGTACCTTTTATTTCCAATATTTTATAACCCTTAAACGTTTAGCTTTTGTCATTACCTACATATACACACATGTTTGTATACATTCGCTAGGTGGGCTCACTTTCTTCAATTTTATTATGAGCAACTTACAAAACTGACTATATTTATAGGGTTATTGAAGTTCAATAGCATAAAATAATTTGTACTAGAAAAAATGACTACTTTAATGTCAATTTCTAGCGTGCAATGTTGTATTCAATTTTATTTATTATTAATTATTATTATTATTATTATTTATTATTATTATTATTATTATTATTATTATTATTTATACAATATCTACTACGGTATGATTCATGTTACCGATGCTTTCCCAAGTCCCAAGCCTTTTATTATGTTCTTAAAGGCCAAATACCATACGTCATGTTCCGCAGTTGTTTGCGCTTTCCCCCAAGTACCCCTCAACTAACCAAGATTTCTAGTAAATCCATCCTTTAACCCCTATAATTTGATCCTTTTAAATCTCTTGGCTGATGTGGAGGCCAAACGTGATCTCACGTCCTTTAAGCGCGTGCAGACTCTTTAAAGCCTGATGTGGATCTTTAACCACACCCCCAACGATCTTCTCCCCCGTTTAACCCTAATTTCATCCCATTCGTCTATTATTTCTCCTTCTTTTGTTTTCTCTTCATCATTATTCTCTTCTTTACCTCATTATATGTAATATCTCTTTATCTTTTCATTGATGCTTCTTAATCCTCAAGTTCCAATGTCGAATTATCTTCTTCATCGATTTCTTCTTCTTTTCTTCAACTGTTGAAGTTTACTATGTCAACATCGAAAATCGTGAATGATCTCCAAAATCGTCTTATCTTCGATGATTCCTGATCCTTCAACAAAACACTAAAAATCCTTTAACAATCTAATAATGTTCAGCTGTAAAGTCATTGAAAGGGAGAGATTCTTAGGGTTTCTCCGTTTTTGAATGGGTTAAAGTAATTTGGGGGGAATTGATTTTTTAGTTTTGATGACTTAATCTGTTGGCACGCTGGCGGTGTATTGGGTTGAAGTTTAATTGTCCAAAATTTCCAACGTGGGGAAGGTTCATCTCACGCTCCTAATTACCAAAAAATAAAATTTATTGAAATTTGGCTCCGACTCACCAAGAATGATTTAAATGCTCAATTATAGGGGGTTAAAGGAATTTAATAGAATCTTGGTTAAGTTGAGGTACCTGAGTAAAAGCGCCACAACTTTAGAGACCGTGCGTATGTATTTTGGACCGTTCTTAAATAACTGAAAATTTCCATAAAAATATTAAATGACCACACTAATAATTACTCTGTAATGCAAATTGATTGCATCACGTAATACAATAGTTTTGTATTTATATGTTCTAATACAATATATTCACTGAATACTATATAAAGGTATCGTAAGATTTGAATATAAAGTTTATTCATATCTTTTTTCTCGTTGTATTTTGCATATGTTTTTTTTATTTATTTATACACTAATACAATGAATGATTTCAAATAACTACATAAGAAAAATGTATTACTTTTACAATTAACATATGAGACGTGAAATTCAATTGTGTTTTTCTTTTATAAACTTACAAGTATTAATATTCCAGGATACAAATATTTATAAAAATTTAATGTACTATAGCATCCCACCAATATAAAGTAGTACAATTTTTAGCATAGAATTATAACTTTGAAAATGGAAGCACATGGTACCAACCAAAAAATGAACACACAGATCAATATACTATAATTTGAATACACTATTGTTGAAATAAAGAACATAAAAATAATAGAATTGTCGTAATCAACTGTGTGTAATATTCACTGTATAAAATTGAAAATCCACCAAACATCGATCTATTTTTCGTGAAATTTTCTATAATATTGAAAGCTTGAAGTTAACTTAGTTAGTTTGGTTATAAAAAATATAGTATTGAATGGTAATCTCACTATATTTTTTTGCTAATCCAATTGGTAAATTACTTATGCAATCCAGAATATAACTTTATTCACAAATCCCACATTTTATTAATATTACAATACAATTAAATCTATGTATAATAAGTATTATACTATATACAAATTTGATAAACAAACAAAATTTTCTCTCCACACTTCTGCGAACAACGATAACCAAGGCTCCATTGAACTGTGGGTATTCTCTAGCTCCATCTCATAGATTCGTCGAGAGATCTCTTCAGTGTGCACCGGGCCAAGGAAATGTGTTCATCCCGCATTTAAAGGTGACACCTTTCTTCGCAAGTATATGCATTTCGTCACTGGAAAGAAAAGTAATAAAGCATATAATTTTCCATAAAAATCCCTTTTCATCAAAACCAATAAAATAGATATATAAATAGAAGGTGTCCTAAAAAACGAGAGAAAATTAGTTAGAAAATACCTTACATAATGAATTCAATCGCAAAATCGCTCCTATACTCAAACAAAGATGTTGACTTAGAAGACAATTTAGTGGGAAAATACAAAAAAATATGTAATAGGGATATTGAATGAAGAAAAAATATTGACGAGGACATAATTACTTATGAGTAGAATATAACTTTCCCTATTTAATTTTAATTTATTGAAATAAATATAAAATGATTATTGTTTATTAATTAACTTTGCTATTTTACTATATATATATCCATAAACTAAAAACAACTAAATTGTAACTATTATTAAGATTTAAATGTATATTGATGTTTGCTATATGCTTTAATTTTTTTTCTTTTTCGTGATGTATCAAATGTAGTAGACCCTACTTATTTTAAACTTATTCTTTTAATTAGATTAAAATTTTCAATTCCAAACATAACCAACAATTTGTTCTTCAATGGAATATGCAGGTCAAGTGACCCAATATTTGGTCTTTTCAAGATTACTTGCTCTGTCACCCATATAATTTTAACAAAATGTCATGTATCATGTAGTGTAATCTTTTAATAAATAAATAAAATTGTTCTTTAAATGAAAAATTGAATCTTGTAAATTGATATTTTCTAAATCTTTTAGTTCAGATGTAATGGTGAAGGTAAAAAATGTATTCATGATTCTCCCTATTAGAGGAAGGTGAAAAGAATGGGTATACATACGTTATGATTCTATATTTATGAACTGAAGACGAGAATAACTTATTTTCGGACATTGACATGGAAAAGAAATTTCAAGCTCCATAGCTAGATCTAATTGACTTTGCAATTCTATATTTATGAGTGAGGAAAATAACTTTGAACCTTGAATCTAATAATGAATATTTTTTACAGAAGATTAAAAGTCCTAAAGGTTTAAGATTTGAAATGAAAGTTACTATTGATGTTTTGAAATGAAAGACAATTGTTCCCAAACTTCAAGATTTTAAAATAGCAGTAGAAAGGAAAAAGAAGGAAGATTTGTGGAATAAAAATGGCTTAGAAATGCAAGTTGTAATTGAAAGCCTTAATTTTAGGCTGATTTGGACGTACACGGGAATTTCAAAATGCAGATAATGTGTTTTAGATACATCATCACACCCTAAAAAGGCATATTTACCTTCTTGGACATGTCAGCTTTTAAGGGTTATAAATATCAAAATAAAAGTGTAGGGGTAATAATATATATATATATATCTATTATTATATATATAATCATATATATATAATCTACGTTTTACATATATTTTATTTAAGGAAAAGGATGATTTACCCCCCCCCCCCCCCTTATTTAATTTAATAGTTTCTCAAGTGTGGATATGATGTTATTTCAATTTTTTGGCTTGTACAAAATTTCGTAACTATTGTATTTTGGCACTTAATACCAGAAGTTTTATTATATTATTGTAGTTTTTCAAATTCTAAGTTAACAATCTACTTTGTAAATATTTTGTTTTGTATTCAGTTTGACTGTAGCATTTAATCTTATTAATTTAAGAGAATGAACGTTGATATTTCAATTTTGAAAATTCTAGCCATTTAACATTTTTAAAGTTTAGCTTATCGCACAAGTAAGTGAAAATATATTTGATCTCTTTTTTTAAACACCGTATAGTTGTAAAAATATCAAAAAAAACTGAAAAATTGAAAGAAAAAAAACCTGAAAAAACTTACTAAAATCGAAATCTAAAAAACCCACTTTATAAGGTTTGATTTTTAAATTTAATAATCAAATATAATCAATTTTAATTTTTTTAATGAAAATTCAAATCAAACCGACTTACACTTGGGAACATTACCTCCCTCTAATTGAAAAAGAAAAAATTAGTGACCCTCTAAAGGATAATAGCACATTTAATTTCCAATTCATTGTATTTTGAGAAAATGCTTCTTTTTAAAAATTAGATAAAAGGAACTATCCGAAAAAGTATTATTGGTGATAAATAATTTGTATTTGATCAATAAATAAATAAATAACTTTTTTATCAATAATTAGTATTCGACTAAGTTTTTTACAGACACTTTTAAATGTATATTTTTCAAACGTACTCTTAGGAAAAAAACTTTCTTTTTCAATTTCTGAAAACTTTTTATCTTCTCCCAAAGATTTGATTTCATTAAGCATTATTTATTTTTTAAGAAACCAAGCAGTCTTAAAATAAAACTATTTGGCCAAACATGGTGTAAGCCAAATTAACATATTACTGATATCAGCTCAGGCCGCGGTCAACAACACCAACTGCTTGATGAAATGCTAAGAAGAAGGAACATGGAGGATTAGAAACCCTAAAAAAAAATCTGACATTGAAATTGAAGAAATGCCATTCAATGGAGTATTACTGGTGTCTGTAGCTAAAGCATCAGCAGAAGTTTGGCAATTTTTGTCATGTCTAGCAGACCCAATTGACAGCGAAGAGCTTTTGGATCTGGTCATCTTCTTCCCTCTTCAACAATTGGGTCGTTTAGCTCTTTGTGTTTGGACTTTCCTTTGTGTCCCTCCTGACCCTTATTACTATCGCCGTTACAATTCTTCTGCTTCTTCTTCATCTTCATCACTTTATGATGACCATGCTTTTGTTGCTTCGCCTCCTCCCCAATATTACTATGATTCTTCTTCTTCACGTTCGGATTGACTATCATTGCCTAATCTATTCAACTTGTAAAGTTCCCTTCTTCCCTACCTTATTTTCCTGCTATTTTGCTTTTTTATACCTGTTGTTGATGTAGTGAAACTACTGTTGTGATAATCATACTTGTTATTGGATATTAATATGGATTTATTGAGTGTATCTTACATTTTACCCTTCTAAAATATATATGCTTTTCTTGGGTGTTGCTTGGCTAGAAGAGATTGATTTGGAAGATTTTTTCGACATTGTGCTAATTCTGTTATGGATTATACTATAGGGTAACAACTCGTGTTTTAGGATTTTAAGTTTATACCTGTGTATGATATGTTTAGAGATGTATCTTGGGCTGATGAATATCCACTATGTTAGCTACATGTTTTGGGTTCCAACACTGAAATGGAGTCTTCTTTTGGTATGTTGGGATTGCTTCCCTCCCCTCCAAAAGTAGACTTCCCAATAGGAATCCGGATTAATCCGCCCCCAAATTCGTACAAAAACATCATGTGGGAAGCCAAAAGAAAATAAGAAATTAAGAGCTTGAAATATGATTCAAATAGAGGAGCGTGCTTTAAGAAATTTTAGTACGCTCTTGACTTCCTTCTCTTTTCCTTGTTTTTGGTTCTCTTGCTTTCCTCCTTCCATGCTTAAAATCTGTCTTGTAGGTATATTTAACCTTTACATTGAGTTGTATGATTTCTTGTCTAAGAAAACATATTTAGCAACATTTGGCACTTGTCTAGTAGAGATTGATTTTGAGGTGTGAAGTTTGTGTGAAATGTTTTCTTGAGACTTCTTGTGAAGGATGTTGTGTGAATTCTATCATGGATCATACTGTGAGGTAACTACTCTATTTAGGATCGACTTGTGTATGACATGTTTAGGATAGTATGAGTATTTATTTACACAATTGCAACCTTTATGCCATACAGAACAAAGAGTTTGAAGTATGGCTTAGTGAGTAAAGGAGTGTGTATAATGGTTCAAGTACTGAGACCTAACTTCCACTTCTTCTTATATTTGCGGATCTTGCTTCCTCATAACTATCACATTCCTATTTTTCAGCCACGTCAATGCTGAAAAGTTCTTTTTTACATAGAGTAGCTTTAAAAGAAAAATGCTGGTATGCTGCTAAAACTGAGCTAGCAATGTGCTCAAGTAGTTGTAGTTTGCGAGCTAATAAGGTGGAAAATATAGACAAATGTAGTGTCTTTTAGGAAAAATTGCAAAATGATTTAGTTTCCACATTTTGGCTAGAGCAAATATTCCATTTCTGAACAGCCGTAAGAATGGTAATATGGGGATTATGAGGAACAAATTGAGAGTACACTTGCTAGTGTAAGATTGAGTAATTACAGGATTTGGAGATAGATGGCTATCGCCATGGTTATCAAGCACACTTTATCCTCATTCCACATGAGCTAGCTTTAGCATCTTCACCAGACTATTCTTTCTCCATTATTTGTCTTTTCCAGTTAAAAAAATCAAAAGATTATTGATGGATGATGGTACGCAACTTGTTTCCTTTTTGGTTATTTAGTGCTTTATTATTAACCAAATACTTATAGAGTATCGTAATGTGGTATAAGATGAAGGAGTTGTCCTATGTGGTGCCCTCTCTTGCATTTTGCTTGGGTTAAGCAGAGCTATTAAAAGGAAGTGCTCTAGTTTTCCAGTTCCCCAGTTGTGGTGATATTTATATGTCGTACAAAAACAAGGTTCCTTAACTTTGCTGATAAACAGAATGTCCTCACATTCTGATATCCATGTTAAGGAATCGTATAAGGTTATCTATCTTAGTTATCAAAATCGACTGGGAATGCAATCCAATGTTTGCATAATCTTTATATCATGAGGTGAAAGAAAACACAATCTAAAGTGTATGATGTCATATAATTGAAAGCCAACCTAAGTAACTATTTATAGTTATGTAGATATGCAGGCTAACTGGAGGTGAACTTCTCTGTCCACCAACAATCAATGCATAAAAGGAAATTGTTGGCTTAATCAAAGTTATATGCTGTGGATATGAGATCATCTTGGGATTTAATATGCTTAAGTGAGTGACACAAGTCACTTCTCTAATGCAATTGTTGCCGTTTTAACTATTCTTACTTGCAACTTTTTGGCATCCACAAGCTAGCTATTGCCAAAACCTTGCCCACAATCAAACTCAATTCGTTAAACCAGTTTTAAGTGACTTCCCCATTCATTAGATCAACATGAAATGAATCATTAAAAATTAGGTTGATATATAACCCGAACGGGCTCATGAAAAATCTTGTAAAAAACTATTATTTTTTTCAATTTGATATGTTGTATATAGCCATAATAAAGGGAAAAAATAATTTCATTAGCTACTAAAATAGTTTTAAAAACTAAATAGAACAATTAATCTTAGTAAAAATTGGGTTGAGTTGGGTTGGACGTGGATTGATAATGTAATCCATTATCTAATCCATTTTGATCCAAGCAAATTTGAATTGAATTGTGTCTTGATTCGATTGTTATCTTAGTCCATTATGACATAAATTTGATCCAATCCGCTCAAGTCCTCCTACCTGTGATAATACCCAATGCCTTCTAAAACCTTGGTTTGGTGGTTGATTCGGGATGGAGATTACTTGTGACTTTGACCATCGATGTTGCAGAAGAAAATATCATTATCTCTTTCTATTTAATACTCAAATAACAATTTGGAAGCCATAATCCAACTATCAACTAGTATGTTTTACCTTTTGTTCCATATATTTGAGAAAAGTTGAATTTTATCAAATATATGGTGTACTGGTACAAAAGTATAATGTCTTTTTGGTGTAGTCTTCAAGGCATTCTGCTGGAACAACTAATACATGTGATGTACGATGATAAGACAGAACTTATACATGTGATGTACAACTTTAGGGTGTGAAAAATGAGCCCAGCTATAGGTAACTCGCTCAGTTCAAAATTTTAAGGGTTGAGCTCAAGATAATCTGAATTGGGTTCACTCTAAATCATTCAAGTCTTAACTCATTTTAAGAGAATCCTTAATTAATCTCAATTTTATTTTTAATTTCACTCCGTTTTAAAACTCTTCTTTTGCATTGATGTAGTTAGGATTGTTCATGGTTATGATTTAAAAAACAACTAAACTGCAATCCGAATCAAATCGATTAAAGATTTCATATTTGGTGTGGTTTGGTTTTAAATTTTGAAAATCAATATTATTTTGTTTGATTTTGGTTTACTAAAAAATGCAAAAAAAAAACAACAAAGTTGAAGTGAGAAATTATATATATAAGCTTTCTAATTATTCATATATTATTTACAAATAAAATAAAAATATTATATTAGTTTGTAATTAACATTATGTTAGATTGTAATTAATTTAAGTCTCAATTTATTTTCTCAAGCTCAATACTTAAATTGTAGCCTAATTATTAAAACCGTGAGACTAAATCCATCAAAATACATCACTTTAATATTTACCTACCTTACATCGCATAGATAGTCACATTTTGTCTTAATTGAATTACTTTTATTTCGTGTATATATTCTATATTTGCTTAATAATATAATTAATTCCAATATTTTCTTTGTGTGGACTGGTCAAGTATTAGGTATATGTATCTACCGAAATGCGTATACTTTCAACAATTTTAATTTATTACTTTCAAATCGAAAATATTCAAAACCTGAATGAAATCGATGGTTATTTTTTTCATTTGGTTTTAGAAATTTAAAAACTAACTAATTAGTTTGATTTTGGTTTTGGTTTTGGTTTTGATAGTAACCAATAATCGATCCAAAACGAAACAAGAATTTGCTATCTATTTTATATCTTTTAGGATTTATCTGTGCATTTGTAACTTCTTGTAATCATTTAAAAATTGTTAAATATAAATTTATCAAATGATTTAAATTATATTATATTTATAAATATACTAGTCCGAATAAGTATTATGAAATACTATAATTGAGTTGATTATTTAAGTCCAATAAATATGGTCTATGGATTTTATTAAGGAAAAGTTGTATAAAATAGCAAACTATTAGTTCAAAATAAATATTATAACCACGGTTTTATTTGATTTTAATTCGTAGGGAACACTTTGTCATTCACATCTCTCCCCTGAACCTCGCTCCCCACTTTCCCTCGCCTCTCTCACTTTATACAAACACAAATGTATAAATTGTGTTTGTATTTATATAAAATGAGAGAAAACTGTATATACAAATACATTCACATGTCTCCCCTAAATCTCGCTCTCACTGTCCCTGAATCTCGCTCGCCACTCTCCATTGCCTCTGTTACATTATACAAACACAATTGTATAAATTGTGTTTGTATTTGTATAAAGCGAGAGAAAATTGAATATACAAATACAAATACATAGCTCTCCTTCCTATACAATTATAGTTATACCTATACAAATCTCTCTCTGCACATTATGTTTTGTCTTTCTCTCTTTCTCGCTTTATACAAACACAAATTATACAAATGTAATGTATAATTTGTGTTTGTATAAAGCGAGGGAGAAATTTGATATACAAACACAATTATTTTAATTCCATTCAATTGTATACAAATTCACATTTTATGCAGAAATACAAACACATATATCATATACATATACAAACGCAATTTTCATAGACACAAACACCTGATTTATACAAATCAAATGCTTGTGATTTTATACAATCTGATGTTGCTTGCAATTATATGTTTTCTATGAAGACAAGTAGCAAAACTGCTATAGAGAACTAATATTATTTTTATCTTTACTTAAACCTAAAATTTACTCTTTAATTAAAGTCAAAATTAATTGATTTGAACTACAATAGATTACTCTCAACTTTGTTAAGTGATGAATATAGGACGATTATCAAATGCACCTTATACAATTCTAGGTGCAAATAATTGTTAAGCAGTAAATTCAACATCCAAACCAGTACCAAACTGCTATTCACATATGCTTCTTCTCTACAGGCGCTCCAGCCACAATCCACCTCAGGGTGGTGCCAGAAATGAGGGGGGCTAGCCAGCCCTTCGATTTATACAGAGCTTGTGTACTCGTGCTCAAAGTCTGTAGCCCTCTCAAATACAACATTTATATCACCACTGTTGCATCTGACCTTCCTCCCTCAGACCATCACAAACTCGACTGGCCTGAACACGTTAGCCTTCTTCTTACCCTAAGGTACTAGATCACCGTAGGCTTATTCGAACTCCTAGAACCAGGTGGGAATGTATGGGCCTCGAATCCTAGTGAAGATCTCGAAATGGTGAACCAGAGAGTCTCACACAACTAGGTGTTTGTCCACTACACCATGCATGGACAATTATTTTTCTTCTAAGATGGTCCTCAATCCCTCAGCCTTTAAAAAGTTGAGTAACCTAGGAGGAGAACCCTGAACTGGTGATGCTGGAACCATCGTCTGTGCTGGAGCTGACATTGAGTCTGAAGCAGGAGGGGTTGGATCCATAATCCTAGATGGATCAAGACGAGCTTTCGATCGTAGCTCTGCTCGTAGGTCCTGTAGATACTGATTATCCTCAGGTTAAGAATCAAAGGACTCCCTCTCACTGCCGGAGTTGTGCTCAAGTGTCTTAGTTATGGGCGTCTTGCCCTTACCTCCCTTCGAAGGTAACTTGTTTTTTGCACTAAAAGCAGTTGCTTCCTCATTCATCACATTCACTCGTGCCTGTTTTCGGGGCGGCATGCCACTATCATCTAAGTTTTTTCTAGCCATATCTACTAGACACATAGAGAAATGTTCGAAATAATTTGAGAAAAATGCAAATATTGAGTTGCAGAAAGGTTCGCTAAACAAGTCGCCTAGTCACTTAGGAGAGCCAGATCGAAATCGCACAAAGCACCAACACAAAGTTTTTCAAAAATCAAGGTATTCGACGATGTTCAGGGCCATTCGGCGACCTAGGAGTAGCCCACCGAAAGTTACAGTGTATTTTAAGGGTTAGGGACGTCGAAAGGGTGATCAAGAAGACTTTTTGGCGAGCTCAGGGACAGAACAAACTCCACTAGACTTTGAAATTAAATTAGGGCGAGGTAGACGAGCCACTCAACGAGCTCGACATGGCACGTCAAATGGCCCAACGTACCGGCTTCAACCCCAAGCTTCAAAATCAAACCCGCATCCCCCGAATCCAAAGTCAAACATAAACAATATTCATTTAACACTAGACCCATACTACCCACGCCCTCAGGGTACTCAAACTTCCCCCGATTTGGCTAAAGTTGGCCATTTGACGAGTTTTGCCCTTAAGAATGACGTCAAACGCTTTATCATTGGGAAAATTATGTCATGTAGCACAACTGTGTTACTTAGACTCCACCCCGCTAGACCCAACACAAATTAACTGCATCCCAATAATTTAGAACTGATTTTATTAAACAAGACATTAGAATCAATCAAGTTTAAGCCTTTAGGCACATATTTCAACAAACTACGGGCAATTCCAACACATAAAACACAATTTAAAGCAATTACCCAACACCAAGCAACACCCAATCACCTATTGCATTTGATTTCAACCACAAACATAAAGTACGATGTTCGAAAAACTAACCTATATGCCGAAATTAGAATTTGAATAGCTAGGCAGAAAAGTTCCCCGATTTCGAGCACGAATTCTCACAAAAAATGTATGTAAAAGCAAAATATTGAAGATGAAAAGTGCGGATAAGAAGGACGAAAGTTAGAAATAAGAGAAGATAAAGGATTTTGAAATTTTAAACAGTTTGACTTTTATAACCTTTTAGTTTGTGGCACCATAAGTGGAGTAAGTCGTGCTCGCTGACCTACTCGGCGATACGCCGAGTGTTACTTCCCTCACCGAGTTTTACAGAACTCCAACAAATTTGGGGGTTCAAACGACAGACAAAGTTGGGCTCGCCAATTGAGAATTTAGTTTGCCAAGTTTTACATACTTCCCCTTGAGGTTTGGTGGTTCCAACAACGGTCCAAATTGGGGCTTGCCGACTTGTTTGCTGGGTCACCGAATAGAGTTTTGCCTGGCAAATTACCTCTTTTCCAAGACCTTTCAGCTTTACACCTGCACAATCAACACTAGTTAGTCAAAATCAAAAACTAAAGCATTAAAAACTTGGGTTGCCTCTCAAGAAGCGCCTTAGATAACGTCGTGGTACAACGAAAATACCAAATCAAACTTCATTTTTGGAATTTATCATTGTGTCACTAGGCAACCCTTCTTATTTTCTTGGATTCAAATGAGAAGAAATTTGACCCATTTGGGTCTCCGGCTACTTAATAGAGACTAAGTGAGAGGTTACCATCTGATTGAGAGTTGAGACATCCTCTTTCATCTCTTTCAACACTTTGTCTAACCCTTTGACCTTGTTGAGAATACATTAGGGCATATCTTTAATACAACCACCTTCAGATCCCTTGGTCTTTTGACGCTCATGGGGAGAGACGCTCTTGTCCTTATCACCCTCTCTTTCTTTCCAAGTGGCGTTACGATCAAGCCAATTTCTGTCACACTCTCTCCATCCCTCATCTTTATTCCAACCTTAATTACCACCCGATCTTGGGCAGTTTTCACAATAACCTCCTCCTCGATTGGCTAGGAAGTTTACTTCTTCATTGTACAACACTTCAAATTGAGCTTCATCAAGGTTTACTCCAACTCCCATATCATTAACACTCTTTGTACCAACACACATGACATTTTTAACCAAGATATCCAACTGGTTATCATTTTGGCCATGTTTTTGTCTCTCTCTTGATCCTTTTTGATATGCTCTTTTGTTATTCCAAAATTAAAATGAGAGACTTGGTCTTCATGGGTGTACCATTCCTTGTTGATCTTGGTCATGCAATCAAGGAGTTGAGACCTACTTCATAGGGTTTGCATTATACCATGAGAACAAGTTGATCAACAACTCCTTATTCACCGAGTCGAGGCTCCCATAAAAGTATTGAATCATCACATTATTTAGAAGTCCATGAGTTGGGCATTACAACACCGACTTCTTAAACTTCAGCCACTTCTCATGGAATGGATCACTTTCCAAACGTTTACAACCTTGGATGTTATCCCTGAGTATCATCATTGTTAATGGGGAAAGAATCTCACTTGGAATATTATGATCAGTTGATCCCAAGAGGTAATGGGGTCTCTTAGTAACTTAGATAACCATTTGGTGGCTTTACCCATCAAAGAAAATGGGAACAACCTGAGATTGACTGATTATTTTGATATGTTCTTAAATGAGAACGGACCACAAACATCCACAAAGTTTCAAATATGCTTATGGGGCTCTTCATGAGCCAACCCCCCAAATAAACCTTTCAATTGTAGGAGCTGAAGCATTGTGCTAGTAATGTGAAAAAATAGTGTTTCCTTTCGTTGGAGGAAGACGTATTGCACCCACATCACCCAAAGGAGTTGGTTCATTCACATTTGGGTCATTTACATCATTGAGGTTTCCAACATCATCTTGATGGACCACTTGGCTACCATTACTTCAGTTGACGCTCATCTCTTCCTTTATTTAACACAAGCAACACAAAACCAAAACTAAATTAAGTAAATTCAACTACAACCAAAAAGATCACAATTTAACTTTACTAAAAGAATTTGAACAAAATCACTCCCCGACAATAGTGCTATTTTAATGAATAGGGATTTTAACATTTATCAAATACACCTCATCCAATTATAGGTGCAGACGATCGTTAAGCAATAAAAACCCTAACTAATGAGTTGTGGTCGAACCCACAAGGAGTGGCACGTGTTCAAATTCAATCAAGAAATACAAATGTGATCTAACTAGCTATATGAATAGATATTATAAAAAAAAGACATGAAAAAAATTAAAAGGGGTGACATAAATGTCTGATGGGGGATTTTGTTTTCAACTATCAACTACAAAGCAGACACACAAAATTGAAATAACAATACAGAGAGGAATTCTCGGGATATGATTTATTATAGGCAAATTTCACTATATGGTAATTATAACTACTAAAACATAGCTAAATATTAGTTTATAAGCTAGACTATGAGTGAAATAGCTTTCTCTCAAACAACTATTCGCTTCAAGCGATTTCTTTTGAACAACAACCAACATATCAATTAAGAACAGCTGACACCTTTATTCATCCACTCTTTCAAGCTAGATGGGTAGGATTATGTTTAGGATTCACTCTCTCGAGCTGAACTCATATCAACCCAATATCTACAAACTATTAATTTAAAGCTTTAGCCCATAAACTTCTATACCGAGCAAGCTAAGAACACAAGATTAGAACTATATTTGCAACTACAATTCATAAATTAAACCTCAACAAATGATTAAACCCACTTCAATAAAATACTTAAACTAGTAATTAACAATACCCATAAGTTAATTCAACAGGTAAAAACGGTTACCAAATTCATTATCCATCAACTGATAACATTATTCAAGCCTTTACAATGCTCAAAATTGAAGAAAATTAGTAACCCACTTGCAAAATCTCTGCATTGAGTCTGAAAAAGCCATCAAGTCTGTTGGGAAACTATCAAACTTCAAAAGAAAACTATTCTAAATGGTAGCAAGCTTCTCAATTTATAGTTCAAAATACTATTTATAGTCGCCAAAAATTAGCCATGAAGGGATATTAGGCGAGGTAAGTCGAGTTCGCCGAGTGGTTTGGCGAACCACCCTTTCATATGATAGTTAAATCTATGAAAAAGCTTGCACCAAATGGTGGTGACTCAATAGGGGCGAAACTCTATGAATATAAGTTAATTCAAAACTTGAAATATTCAAAACTCTCCTAGTATACAAGTTGAAATATCCAAATTCCTCAAGTCTATGAGTAGAGGTCTTCAAAATATACAAGTTGAAGTCTTTAAAATCTTCAAGTTTGCAACTTGAGGTCTTCAAAATCTCCAAGTCTATAAGTTGAAGTCTTCAAATTGTTCAAGTTCTTTCTGTCTGCAAGTTGAAGTCTTCAAGTTCTTTCAATTTGAAAGCTGAAGTCTTCAGATTCTTCAAGTCTGCAAGTTGAGGTCTTCAAATTCTTCAAGTCTTGAAGTTGAAGTCTTAAAATCAATCAAGTTTGAAAGTTAAAGTCTTCAAATCAATAAAGTTTGCAAGTTGAATTCTTCAAATCAATCAAGTTTTCAAGTTGATGTCTTCAAATTCTTTAAGTCTGCTAGTTGAGTTCTCCTAATTCTTCAAGTTTACAAGTTGAATTCTTCAAATCAATCAAGTTTGCAACTTGAAGTCTTCAAGTTATTCAGGTATAAAAATTGAAGTCTTCAAATCAATAAGTTCGCAAGTTGAAGTCTTTAGAGATCGATTCTTCAAATTTGCAAGTTGAACAGTTCGCAAGTTGAAGTCTTTAGAGATCGATTCTTCAAATTTGCAAGTTGAACCCTCAAATTAATCAAGCTTGCAAGTTTAAGTCTTCGAATTCTTCAATTTTGCAAGATGGATTCTCTAATAAGTCAAGTATACAAGTTGAAGTCTTAAACTATTCAAATCTAAAAGTTGAAGTCTTCAAATCTTGACCTTCAAATTACATTTTCTTAGGGCAGGGATGAGTATTCATACCTTTCCACCATAAGATGACCTCTAAATTACCTTTCTTAAGGAAATGATGCATATCCATCCTCTTTACGTCAAAAAATTACTTCTAAATTACCTTTCTTAAGGTAAGGATGTGTGTCCATCCTCTTTACGTCAAAAGATTATCTCTAAATTACCTTCCTTAAAGGGGTGATGCGTATCCTTTTTCTTTACACCTTAAGAAACCACAAATTTACCTTTCTTAGGGCCGGAGATGTGTATACATCCTCTTTACACCACAAGATTACCTCTAAATTATCTTCCTTAAAGTAGTGATGCGTGTTTATCCTCTTTACACCTTAAGAATACCATAAATTTACCTTTCTTAGGGTGTGGATGTGTATTCATCCTCTTTACACCAAAAGGTTACCTCTAAATTACCTTTCTTAAGGTGGGGATGCGTATCCGTCCCTTCACTACTCAAAGCCAACTTCTAGTGTTACGACAAAAAACCTCTCCATTGTGTAACTTCCAAAATACAAATATTGTTTCTATTGACCTACTAAATAAACATAAAACAAAACCAGAAAAAAGAAAAATGGGGGAGAACAAAAAGAAGACATGATAAAATAATACCTTATGTCGCTGCTATCCTAGATCCTATTAAAGTAAGCTACATTAAGCAAGATTCACATCTATTTATAGATTTCAAAATATATATATAAGAAAATTGTTTTCTAAAAGGTCTTGAATTATTAATGACGGTTTGTTAAGATAGGACTATTTGTTGTAGTCTTTTACCAACATTATAATTCCACGCAAATGGATTGTGATTTCAAGCTCAAAGAATATAATAATTATTATTAATATAACATTATGATCATGCGCACAACACTCACTCCTATAAAAGGTTCAACTTTTGGTCATCATCCAATTATGGCATTTAACAATTACACATATAAATTAATATTGATCTCAATTAAAATATAAAGTTAATACTTAAAGCCTAATCTTCAAAAGATAAAATATCTCAACAAAACGTGAAGTAGGGGACATTTGTAATCATTTAAAATATATTAAATATAAATTTATGAAATGATTAAAATTATATTAAAAACTTAAATATTTTAGTCTAAATCAAAATATGGGATTAATATAACTGAGTTGATTATTTAAGTTCAACAAATATCAATTTAAGATACAATAGATAAGCCCAATTTGTCAAGCCCAAGTTCATTTCTTCTTAGATGCCCATTTTGGTGCCGACAATATATGGGCATGTCAAGTCAAACAAAGAAATCAATAGGATCATTATATGTGTCAAAATGACAAGCCCGCTCCATAAAACTCATATGTCATGTCACTTAAAAGTTAAATCTGAAACTTATTCCAATCACAAATGTTCTATTCTAAAACTATAAATAAGGGTTCTCATAATTCAAAAAAAGGACTAAGAATTCTAACAAAAAGCTAGAGAATTCAGGTTAGAAAGTTATTAGGCGTCATACAGAAACTTACAATTGCAAATCATACGGTTGACATATTCACACAATGGCAACTGAAAGAGAGTTGCTAAAGCAGATGCGCTCGAAAATCTGTTCTAAAGCATTTCATGATCCATTGGCATGACTTCCAGCATCTCTAGTATCACAGGCACCTCAAGTGGTTGTGGCCCTAGTACATCCTCCTCGGTCAATGAATCGATTGAAGATCGCTGGCTTGCAGACTATTTTGGAGGGGAACTAGTTGTCCAAGGATGGTGTGGTGGACATATATTTAGTTGTGTGGGAGACATTGTGTTTCCACAAGTATCGACAGTTCACCAAGCCGTGAAATTCATATGCTCCTTCATGGGTTCGAAAATTCTATAAATGTAATGCGAAATTGATCCCGAAAGGAAAAAAGAAGGCAGGATCAATGGCACCAATTGACTATGTAGAGGTGCGGGGTAAACAAGTCAAGCGCAGCGAAATTGATATTAATGATGATTTAAATTACATAACCTCTAAATATACATTCTTTGGCTAATAAGGTCAAGACCACGACACTAGACGACTTAAAGGGGTGGCTTTCCGCGTTGTTGAGTGATGTTACTCCTCCTTTGATAGAGGCGGGAGTTATGATTGAGAAGGATTTGATTATTTCATCATGATATTGGTTTGGCTCTATCAAAACACTTCATTGCCATCACAAAATGAGTCCATTATTCTGCATTCAAAGGTTACACCGTTGGATTGTATCATCGACTTAGAGAGGCTGAATCTAAGGTAGATCATTGTACAAAAGATGTCTATGAGGGCCAAACATAATCAAACCTCACTTCCATTTTTAGTTCTTATCGGCGATTTGTGCCACCAATCTAGTGTGTGCTTTCTGTGTCAAAGACTGATGTTGAGGTGACTCCTACCTTGTCTACTGACATTCGAGGACGAACCAAATATAGTACAAATATTGAGGCCGAGAGGATGAATTAAAGCATAGACACCCTAGTTTGTGGATGTTGATGTCAAGAAGGCCGACACCAATCAGCCCAGGTAAACGATCCCTCAGGTGTAACTGCCTCATCACCTTCTATTGCTCTGCTTCCCACCCTGCATTGACCCAGACCATGCTGTACAATGGGCAACTCCTATGTGGCGCTAATGTAAGGGCCTCGAGGTTGAGATATTTTGTCCATCTCTGATTACCGAGGCTATACTGCTTACATTGGCTCTCATAAGAGGAGTTGAGAGTAAAATGTAAGTTGATTACAACTTATGGACTGGCATTGGACGTTCTCATCGCTAGGATTTAGGCGTGTGAGCAGAGTGGTAGACAGCCCGCTGAGCTGACAGCCTTAACGGCTGATTTTGCTAGACTCTGACGTGATGTGGACGAGTTGAAGTCTAGCGACATCTCAATGTTGTGGGGCAATGTAGATGTTCCCGAGGACCCCAATATGGATATGCGAACTATTTTGAGATCCCTCTAGGTACTGTGACCGTGAGACACTAATACATCTACGGATGATAGAGAGTGTGATATAATCGAGATAGATGAGGAGGAGCTAGGGCTCGTGATAAGGCAACGTTCGATGAATAAGAAGATTTAGAGGGTGACTTCGTACGAGTGGCCACGGAGGCCTCATTACGCGGCAACATCCTCGATTTCTCCTAGTGGGCCTCAGACACAAAGGATATAGTTACACACACTCTCGGATCTACAGTCGAGTCTGGAACTGTGGCCCAGGTTTAGTCACCCACCGAGAGTTCACTACATGGCCGAGCCTGACAAATAACGGAATTCTACTCTCCCTCCATTTTATTTTCTTTTAATACAGTCAGATCTTTACTTCACATTGAGGACATTGTTTAGATATTTTGGTGGATGAAGGTATCTTGATACCTATCCTCTTAGTTGTATGTTGTTTTGTTTTGGATATTTTGTTGTTTTGTTATTTTTGTAAATGTTCTCATGTACATTCGAGTGTCTGTTGTGGTCAATACATTATTATTTTGTAATTGTTATGTGTCAGATACAATTAGTATAAACTCAAATTTACATATCATAACTAAAAAACGAGTACATGATACATTATTATTATGTATCTTATTTTGAGAAATGGAAAAATATATATAAAAAAAAACTGAACTTGTCGAATAACTTCTTTAAACTTAAATTATACGGGTGGTTTATAAATAACCACCCCCCGCCCAACCACCCTTAATCTTGGAGTAATTAAAAATCTCTGAGATTAATTAACGGCACTCTCACTTTGCCACATCATAGTCATGTAAATCAACATCTAAGCCATGTCGCGCCACTTCAAGTTATTAATTTTTTTATTAATTATTTCAATTTTCACCATTTTTCTTTCAACTTTTTTAAAATTAATTAACACTAACATTTTACGATGCAATTTCCTCAATAAAGTTCGAAATGTGAATTCTATTTTTATTTCCACAACCCAGCCCCGTACCCACCCCCTTTCACGTCTTGCCCCTACCCACCCCCCCTTCACTTCTTTCTTCACTTCCTTTCTCTTTCTTCTTCTTTCACCATTTTTCTTATCCCTTATCTATTCCTTTTGTTTTCTCTTTTTTTTTTCCAACAGCTCCACTCACAATCTCTGTTTGTCTCTTCCTTTATTCATCTTATCGGTAAAAAGTCAATAAAAAACATTTACTCCGATGAAATTTGTAAAATTTTTGTGTGAAATGGACATCAATAATAGATTTACTGTTGATTGTTGTGATTACTAAGAAATGGTGAAAATGAAGTAGTTGATAAGTTGAAGATGAATGATTGAGAAAAAGGATGCTTCAAGATGGAGAAACGCTTTGGGAGACAATAAACAATAAAGAAAAAAAAATTAAACATTTGTGACCAATAAAAAAATTCATATTTTAATAAATTTAATATATTAAGAAAATCGTATTTTAAAATATTAATGAATATTGACCTTACAATGACAGTGTATGATTTATAATTTTTTTTTAAATTCTTCACACGCTATTAGGTGAATGACTCACTCTCTTTGCCCCTCATCCCTAAGGATGCTTTAATTCACTTTAAAGATGTTAAAGGGGGGGGGGGGTATTTAAACGCCCTTATAGTTTAAGTGTTAAAGTAAGTTATTCAACCAAGTTCTGGGGGGGGGGGGTGGGGGGGTTATGTATTTTCCTTGAGAAATACTATAATTTAAAATTAAAAAGTCCATTATATATGTAATTGTTCAAAATTAGCTTCTTCTTTTTGTATGTGATACATAACACAAATTTTATGTATCAAGTACATTTGTACTGAACATGATAAACACTAATCGAAGATTCAAAGATATTAGATTTATGCATCAATACCTTGAATATGAACATGTAGCAGTGATATATCAGATCAATAACACACTAACAAAGAATTATTTAAGACTAAAAAATGAGATATATTAAAAATCTGTATATTTGAAAGTGATGGCCGTGCAATGACATATCCAACTTTCTTTTTTCCTTTATGGCCTTTGGTTTCACATATATTCCTTAAAAAATAGTTTTTTAAGAAAATTTTTCAACGGCAATATGATTAACTAAAATTGCAAAGGTTCAACAAGATTTCAATGGGGCAAGGGGCGGAGGTAATTTTATTTTTATTTGTTAAGATTAAAATTAGAAAATGATAATAAAAGAAATAGGAAATTGAAATGATGGACAGAAATCTACCTTTTGAATTTGAAATTATTAATTGCAAATTAGAAACAATGACCCATTCAACAAATCGAAGTAATTGATGTAATTAGGAGAGATTTCTGGCTTAAAAAGGAAGGAAAATCACGGGTCTAAGATTTTCAAATTAATTATCCGGAAATGATATGATGGGAAGGAAAATAAGGAATTTTTGATAATTTTGAATGTTCGGGAAAAATAAGACATATTGATAATCCCTTTTTTATAGTTAAGTAGTTTTTTTTCCTAATTTAAATTGAAGGATCTTCATGATGTATCTTCTCAAAAAAAAATTGATGAATCAAAATTGAAAGGATCTTCAATGAACTAGGAGAATAATTTTGAAACTCAATATTTTCAACAATTTTAAATTAAAATTGAAAGGATCTTCAATGAACCGGAGAAGAATATTGAATCTCAAATATTCCGACAATATTGAGTCAAAATCGAAAGAATATTCAATGAACTTGAAGATTCACGATAGAAATTGTTTGTCCAATAACAATTTCATCACTTTGTATCCCTCATAACTCACCTCGATTATACACAATTTTGACAAAATTTTTTATGAAACAGAGAGAAGGATGTACAAGAAAAGAATTTTATATTTCATTTTGTTGTTAGTTACACTATATAATTAAATTTTTGACAATAATTTGAAATGGAATAGCGCAATTTATGATATTTTAATTTAAGTTTAAGTTTTTCCCCCTTAATTAGTGCAACAAATAGATACTATGAGATTTTAATTTGTCTTTTCTAGTTTTTCCTTAATAAGTGCAGCAGACTGATAATATAAACAATAATATATTCGAATCTTCAATTGTGTATCTGAAATGCCTAAAAATATGGAATTTGTGTAATTAAAAAAATAATTGGGATAGAAGGTAATTTAGGTTTCACACTATGGGATTTATCTAAGTTAATTTAATAAATGTTATATTTCTACTAGATATATTAAATAAGAAAGTGTTGCCATAAGATTTTAGGTTAGAGATCGATACATTATTGTTTCGTAATTGTTATGTATCAAATACATTTAGCATAAATTTAAATTTATGTATCATAACTAAAAAACTAGTATATGATACATTATTATTTATTTATCTTATTTATTTATTTATTGAGAAATAATTTATTTTTGAGAAATACTATAATTTAAAATTTAAAAATATATTATACATGCAATTATTCCAAATTAGTTTTTATTTTTGTGTGTGTGATACATAACACAAAGTTTATGTATCAAGTACATTTATATTGAACATGATAAACACTAATCGAAGATTCAACAACATTTCAGTTATGTATCAATACTTTAAATATGAATATGATAAATTGCATACAACAAAGGTTATCGTTGTAGTGATGTATCAAATCAATGATAACACTAACAAAGACTAATTTATGACTAAAAAAAACGAGATACATTAATAATCTCTATATTTGATAGTGATGGTCGTGCAATAACAAATAAAACTTTTTTTTTCTTTTTTAGACGTTTTTCAACAGTAGATGCATTAAAAGAAGATAAATATTTTTCAATAAAATTTTTCAATGACGATATGATTAACTAAAATTGCAAATGTTCAAAAAATTTCCCTCCCCCCTCCACGTGCATAGGGCGAAGGTAACTTTATTTTTTACTTTTTAAGATGAAAAAAATAAAAAATAATAATAAAGGAAATCAAAAATTGAAGTGATAGAAAAAAATCTACCTCTTGAATAATTTAAAATCATTAGTTGAAAATAAAAGACTGAATGTCAAAATAGATAATTGCTGTCTATTGTGAAGAGCCTTGTGGCGTGAAAAGAAAACAAAAATCATGATATCTGATCTTTCAAATTATGTATTCCGACAAGGGATGATGGGAGGAAAGAAATGATTTTTGTTATTTTTAATAAATTGTAGAAAAAATAGAAATATTAAGAATAAAAATATGTGTACTTAAGTATTTTTTCTCCTAATTTAAATTGAAAGAATTTTCGTGATATATCTTCTCAAAAAAATTGATAATTTTGAATCAAAATTGAAAATAACTTAAATAAACTAGGAGAATAATTTTGAAACTCAATATTTCCAACAATTTTAACTTAAAATTGAAAAGATTTTCAATGATCTGGAGAAAATTTTTGAATCTCATCAAAATTTTTGACAATCTTAAATCAAAATTGAAAGGATATTCGATGTACTTGAAGATTCACAACAGAATCTTTGTCAACAACATTTCAATCCTATTTATCCTTCATACTCAAATTGGCTTTACCGAAAATTTTCGACACAGACAAGATTTTTATGAAACGGCGAATGATGTACAAGAAAAAGAAATTTTATCTGTATATATATACCGGATTCGTTGTTGGTTAGTTTTTATACTATATAATTGAATTCTTGACAATAATTTGGAATGAAATAATACAATTCATGCGAACTTAATTTTAATTTTCAGTTTTTCCCCTTAATTAGTGATACAGATGGATACTACTTCCTCCGTCCCATTTTATGTGGCAATTTTTGCATTTCGAGATTCAAACAAGCTTATCTTTGACAGTAAGTTTTTCATAGATCTTTTTAACATTTTGAATTATCAATAGTAAACTTATAATACTCTCACGAGTTTTACACATATATAAGTTTCCTTTCAAAAAATTAAAAAAAATTGTTCATATGCAAATGTCCAGTCAAAGTTAAACTTTTTGACTCTCAAAAAATGAAAAGTGCCACATAAAATGGGACAGAGGGAGTATGAGATTTGAATTTAATTTTTCAGCTTCTTTTCCCTTAATTAGTGCAGCAGACTGATATATAATGTATCAATAACAATGTATCCGGATCCTTAATTATGTATCTAAAATGCCTAAAAATATGATATTTGTGTAATTCGAAAAATAATAGGGAGAAAAGGTAACTTAGGTTTTACACTATCAGATTTATTTAAGTTAATTTAATAAGTGTTGTATTTCAAGTAGATACTTTAAGTAAGAAAGTGTTGCCCATAAGATTTCAGGTTTGAGATTGTACGTTGTTGTTTGGTAATTGTTATGTATCATATACATTTATTATGAATTCGAATTTACGTATCAGACCTAGAAAAACTAGTACATGATACATTATTATGTATATATCTTATTTTATTTGAGAAATACTATAATTTAATCAAGTACATTTATATTGAACATGATATACACTAATTGAATATTCAACAACATTAGAGTTATGTATCAATATCTTAAATATGAACATAATCATTGCATAAAACAAAGGTAATTGTAGTAGTGATATATCAAATCAACAATAACACTAACAAAGACTAATTTAAGACTCAAAAATAAATAATATACATTAAAATATGTATATTTGATAGTGATGATTGTGTATTGGAAGTTCTAACCTTTTTTCTTCTTTTTGGACATTTTTTAACAGTAGATATATCAACGATGATATGATTAACTAAAATTGCAAAGGTTCAATAAGATTTCAGTGGGGGCATGGGGTGGAGGTAATTTTATTTTATTTTTTAAGATAATTTTTTTTTAAAAAAAATAATAATAAAAGAAATCAAAATTGAAGTGGTGGAAAGAAATCTACCTCTTGAATAATTTGGAATCATTAATTGAAATTTGAAAATATTTGAACTCAAAAATAGATTAATTGATGTAATTAAGGAGAGACTTGTGGCGTGAAAAAAGGAAGAAAAATCATGAGCATGAGATTCCAAATTAATGTATTTGGAAAAGGGCATGATGGGAGGAAATGAAGGAATTTTTGATAGTTTTTGAAATGGTAGGAAAAACAAGAAAACATGATAATAAGTGATGTGTTGTTAAGTAATTTTTCTCCTAATTTTAATTGAAATGATCTTCATGATGTATCTTTTAAAAAATTTGATAATTTTGAATCAAAATTGAAAGGATCTTTAATGAATTAGGAGAATAATTTTAAAACTCAATATTTTCAACAAATTTAAATTAAAATTGAAAGGCTCTTCAATGAATTGGAGAAGAATTTTGAATCTCAACTTTTGGACAATCTTGAATCAAAATCGAAAGGATATTCGAGGAACTTGAAGATCCACAAAATAAATCATTTGTCCAACAACAATTTCATTACTCTATATCTTTCATAATTCACATCGCTTATCCAAAATTCGATAGAAGTTTTTATGAAACGGAGAGAATGATGTACAAGAAGAAGAAATTTTATTTTAATTTTTTTTTGGTTAGTTACAATATATAATTGAATTCTTGGCAATATTTGGAACGAAATATTGCAATTTATGAGATCTTAATTTAATTTTCGGGTTTTTTCTCGTAATTAGTGTAACAAATTGATACGATGAAATTTTAATTTGATTTTTTAGCTTTTTTCCCCCCAAATAAGTGGAACAGACTAATAATATCAACAAGAATGTATCTAGATCCTTAATTATATATCTCAAATACCTAAAAAAACTTAGATTTTTGTGATTAGAAAAATAACAGAAGGTAAATTAGGTTTCACGCTATGAAATTTATTTAGTTGAATTTAATACAGTTGCTTTCGACTAGATACATATAAAGTAAGAAAGTGGTAACATAGATTTTAGATTTGAGATCGACACATTATGCTTTGTAATGTTATGTTCAAGATTACCCCCAATTAGTACAAATTTGAATTTACGTATCATAACTAAAAAATTAGTACATAATACATTATTATTTATGTATATTATTTTGTTTGAGAAATACTATAATTTAAAATTAATAAATACATTATACATGCAATTGTTCCAAATTAGTTTTTTCTTTTTTGTGTGTGTAATATATAACAGAAAGTTATCAAGTACATTTGTATTGAACAAGATAAACATTAATCGAAAATTCTACAATATTAAAGTTATGTATCAATACCTTAAATATTAACATGATACATTGCATAAAACAAAGATTATTATAGCAGTGATGTATCAGATCAATAATAACACTAACAAAGACTAATTTAAGACTAAAAAATAAACGAGATACATTAAAATCTACATATTTGAGCGTGATAGCTGTGCAATGACAGTTCAAACATTTTTCTTCTTTTTTTGAACATTTTTTAATAGTAGATACATCAGAAGAAAAAAAATATTTCAAGAAAAATTTTCAATGACAATATGATTAAATTGCAAAGGTTCAATAAGATTTCATTGGGAGCATGGGGCGGAGGTAATTTTCTTTTTTCTTTTTTAAGATTAAAAAGTTTAAAAAATAATAAAAAAAGAATATTGAAATTGAAGTGATGGAAAGAAATCTACATCTTGAATAATTTGAAATCAATAATTGAAAATTAAAAAAATTTGAAATTCAAAAATGGACTAATTGATATAATGATGGAGAGATTTGTGGCTGTGAAAAGGGAAGAAAAATCATGGGTATGAGATTTCAAATTAATGTATCCGGAAAAGGAGATGATGGGAGGAAAAGAAGAGATTTTAGATACTTTTTGAAATGGTCGGGAAAATAAGAAAATATGATAATAAATGTTATAGAGTTAAGTAATTTTTTATCCTAATTTAAATTGAAAGGATCTTCATGATGTATCTCTCAAAAAATTTGATAATTTTGGATCAAAATTAAAAGGATATTCAATGAACTAGGAGAATAATTTTGAAACTCAATATTTTTGACAACTTAAAATTAAAATTGAAATGATCTTTAATGAACTGGAGAAGAATTTTGAATCTCAAATTTTTTGACACTTTTGATAATAATCAAAGGAATGTCAATCAATTGAGATCCCAAGCCAACAACAATTCATTACTTTGTATCCTTCATAACTCAACTCTCCTATTAAAAATTTCTATAAAAGTTTTTATGAAACGCAGAGAATGATGTACAAAAAGAAGAAATTTTATTTTAGAAATTTTTGGTTAGTTACACTGGATAATTGAATTCTTGACCATAATTTGAAATAGAATAATGTGATTTATGAGATTTTTATTTAATTTACAGTTTTTCCCCTTAATTAGTGCAACAGATGAATATTATGAGATTTTAATTTGTTTTTTAAGTTTTTTCCCTTTTAAGTGCATCATACTGATAATATCAACAATAATGTATCAGGATCTTTAATTATCGATCTGAAATACCTAAAAATATGGAATTTGTGTAATTAGAAAAATAATTGGGATAGAAGGTCATTAGGTTTCAAATTTATGTAAGTTAATTTAATTGTCACGACCCAAAACGGGCCGCGACTGGGCACCACACTTACCCTCCTATTGTGAGCGAACCAAACCAATCAAACCCGGGACATTTTAAATAAATATAAACAGAAGATGCGGAAGACTTAAACTCATTAATAAAACCAATTCAATAACTTCTGAAATTAATCTATATTCCCAAAATCTGGAATCATCACACAAGAACAATCTATGATCAAATTTACTAAACTAGAGTATTCTAAGAAGCTAAAATACACAAAAGAGAGTCCATGCCGGAACTTCAAGCATCAAATAACAAAAAGCTAGTCCATGCCGAACTTCAAGGCATCAAGACATGAGAAGAAGATCCAGTCCAAGCTAGAAGCATTAGCTCACCCTGAAATCGGGTAATGAAGACTGGCTAGAGTGCGGTTGAGTGACGACGACGGTATGTTGGCTGCCTCCACATATAACAAGAAAGAAACATACAAGTAGGGGTCAGACAAAACCCGAGTACTGAGTAGGTATCATCGGCCAACTCAAAAATTAGATATCAAATAATATCATAACATCAACTACAATACTCAACAGTAGCAACAACAAGTTCTATTCTCATTAATAAGCACCGCCAAGTTCACCAGGAGCCATAGCCTCAATGCCACACCCATTTGGAAATAGGTCATAGATTGGGTAAATTAAATCTTTCAAGATTCATCTACGTTTATCCTCTTGTGTCGGTACGTGACAACTAAGATCCCCCTAATTCTATGATGGAAGTACGTGGAAACTCGATCCCTAGATTCTACGTGTCGGTTAGTGACACCCGATACCTAATTTAGTGTCGGTTCGTGACACCTGGATGCCCCTAATTCACGTTCGGTACGTGACACTTCGATCCCTATATAATCACTTTAGGTCATCAAGCCTTTGTTATACCAAGGCATCATCAATTCTTCATTAACAAGGTAGATTAGGATTTTCTTTCAAGATTAAGATTCATAGCTTCATCATGCTTATTTTATACAATTGTATAATCACATTCTACAAGCATACAATTAGCATATAGAAGGGTTAAAACATACTACCCAATAAAATCATTCGCATTAAGAGTTACTACGAGTAGCATAAAAACCAAACCTACCTCCACCGAAGAATTGCGATTCAACAAGTATCTTCTCAAAAAAGCTGCGTTCTTTCTCTCTCTTGATGATCGTTTCTCCTCTCTGGTCTTTCTATTTTCTTATTCAACATCTTTCCTGTCCCACTAATAAGCATATAATTAAGTATAAAAGATGGCAATAATAACCCACTTTATTAACTTAAGGTTACATTTTAAAATCTAGTACTTAGACTTATTAACATTAACCCATACTTTATAATTAAAGCAGGAAATAGTCCAAACGGCCCCTGAAATTACTTACAGAAATCCGGACCCGCCTGGGATTACGCAACCGGGTGACGGCCCGTCGCGCCTGCGCGGTCGAGTCCTGATGAGCTCCGTACAGAATTCAGAGGACTTGATTTTTAGTACAAGTACTGTGACGGGCCGTCGTGCCTGGACGGTCCGTCCTGCCATTTCGTCGTGACGTTCAGAGCGTCCGATCTCAGTACCCAAATTCTAATTTTCTAGTGTTTTGGATGAGACCCCCATGACGGTCCGTCGTGCCCATGACAGTTCGTCGTGGGTCCGTCGACTCGGCCAGTTTTCATAGAAATAAAATATGCTGTCAAAACGACTAAAAACAAGGTTTGACATTAATAAGTGTTGTATTTTTACTAGATACATTAAATAAGAAAGTGTTGTCCATAATATTTTAGGTTTGAGATCGATATATTATTGTTTAATAATTGCTATGTATTAGATATGTTTAGTATAAATTTGAATCTCGAACATTATTATTGATGTATCTTATTTTGTTTGAGAAATACTATAATTCAAAATTAAAAAATACATTATACATGCAACTGTTCCAAATTATCTTTTTTCTTTTTTTGTGTGTGAAACATAACACAAAATTTATGTATCACGTACATTTATATTGAACAAGATAAACACTAATTGAAGATTCAACAACATTAGAGTTATGTATCAATACTTTGAATATGAACATGATACATAGCATAATACAATGTTATTGTAGCCCTGAAGTGTCAAATCAATGATAACCATAACAAATACTAATTTAAGACTCAAAAATAAATGAGATACATTAAAAATCTGTATATTTGATAGTGATGGTCGTGCAATAGCAGATCCAACTCTTTTCTTCTTTTTTGGACGTTATTCAATAATAGATACATTAAAAGAAAATAAATATTTTTCAAGAAAAAATTTCAACGATTATGTCATTAACTAAAATTGCAAAGGTTCAATAAGATTTCAATGGGGATATGGGGTGAAGTCAATTTTATTTTTATATTTTAAGTTGAAAAAATAAAAAAAATAATAAAGAAATCAGAAATTTTGAGTGATTGAAAGAAATCTACCTCTTAAACATGTAACGACCTGTTTAGTCGTTTTGAGCAGCAGATTTTATTCTAGAAAAACTGCGAGTCGACGGAATCCCACGACGGACGTCAGGGAGTCTCTTTCAAAAAAACACTTAGATTTAGAAATTGGGTATGAGAGCGCTCTCGAACGTCACGAGGGGGCAGACGAACGTCTCAGGCATGACGGGGAGTCACAGATCTTAATGTTGGAGTCTCTGAACCAGTGTGGAAGGAAGCAACAGGACGGACCGCGCAGGCCGACGGGCCGTCACAAGCGCGTGACCGACTGGTCGGATTTCTGTTTAAAATTTAAGGGGCGTTTGGGACTTTCCTGCTTATAAGTATAAAGTTAGTGGTTTAATGTAATAATTAATTAATCTGGGGGTTAAAGGAAAAACCTTGAAACAAAGTAGTGGGGTAAATTTTTTTTTAATCATTCTTTTATACTTAATTAGAAAACCCAAATTAATTAGGTAAAAGAAAAGGGGTTTGAATAAGAAAAATAGAAAAACAAAGAGAGGGAGGAAACGATCGATCGGAGAGAGAGAAGAAAGACTGCAGCTTTGAAGATAGCTTGTTGTCGGATTCTTCGGTGGAGATAGGTTATGGTTTATGCTATTTCATATTAAACTATAATAGAGAATGATAGTATTGGGAGGGTATTGTATAACCTTCTATGATGCTTAATTGGGTGTAGCATGATGTGTTTATATATAATGTGAGTGAAACTAGATGATGAGGGCTGTTGAGTCTTAAATCCTACAATTTACTTTGTTATATGATGATGCATTGTTATAAAGAAGGCTTGATGAACTAAAGTAAAGTAATGAGTTAGAGGGATCGGGTGTCACGTCCGGCCCCAGGATAGTATATGGATCGGAGTGTCACGTTCCGCACCAGGATAATATATGGATCGTGTCCACGTTCTGGGCACCAGCATAGTATATGCGATCGGGTGTCACGTTCGGCACAGGCTAGTATATGGATCGGAGTGTAAGTTCGGCACCAGGATAGTATAGGACGGGTGTCACGTTCCGACACCAGGAATAGTACGTAGCGGAGCGGAGTGTCACGTACCCGGACAAGAGAGGGAATAAAGCTAATGAAATCTTGAAATATGTTAATATATCAATCCAAAGAACATGTTTCCCAAAAGAGTATGGGTGTGGAGGTTGAGTCCTCATGGAGGGTGGTTGGTTTGTTATAAAATGATTTCTAATTGTTGCTATCTACCCGTTAAGAATATTAGTTGATTTTATGATATTATATGAAATATATTGCTTTCTCTTCGATTGGGCCGATGAGACTAACAGTAGCATATAGAAGGGTTTACAATACTACCCAATACATATGATTCGCTATTAAGAGTTTAATACGAGTAGCATGAAAACCATAACCTACCTCCACCGAAGAATTGCGATCAACAAGCTATCTTCTCAAAAGCTGCGTTCTTTGTCTCTGACTGATCGATCGTTTCTCCCTCTCTTGTTCTTTCTATTTTTCTTATCAAACCCTCTTTACTTTAACCTAATAATAGTAATTAAGTATAAAAGATGGCAATAATAACCCACTAATAAACTTAAGGTACCTCTTTAACCCCAAGTAATTAGACTTATAACATTAACCCAATACTTTATAATTTAAGCAGGAAATGTCCAAAAGCCACCATTAAAGGACTTAAAGAAAATCCGGACCGCATGGGATTACGCGCCTGTGAGGCCCGTTCGAGACGCAGACGGTCAGACCTGCTGCTCCGTCAAAGGAATTCAGGACTTGATTTTAGTAAAAGTCTGGGACGGGCCGTCGTGCCTGCGACGGTCTGTCCTGCCATTTCGTCGTGACGTTCACGAGAGTCGATCTCAGTACCCAAATTCTAATTTCTCAGTGTTTTGGAACGAGCCCCCCGACGGTAGTCGTGCCCATGAAGGTTCAGAGTGGGGTCAGCGACTCGGCCAGTTTTTACCAGAAAAATAAAATCGCTGCTCAAAACGATAAAACAGGTCGTTAAAATAGCTACCAATTTACCATCGTTCGTACTCGAACGACACGAGAAGAAAACAATAGTGAAAAGAAGTACCGAACGGTAAACAAGTGTGGGTATCCTTTCTTGCATATTAGACCTCCTTCTCCCAAGTGGATTCTTCAACTAGTCGATTCTTCCATTGCACCGTAATGGATGCAACTCCCTCGATCTCAATTGCAGACGTCTTCTATCTAAAATGTCATCAGGTCCTCCTCATAAGGATCAAGTTCTCATCAAGCAAACTGATCCCAACGAATGATGTAGTTTCCATCACCATGGCATTTTCAACATAGAAACAGACATACGGGTCCCTCCTGACAGCCCTGGAGCAAGGCTAGTTATAGCACCTCAACCGACTCGCTTCAGGACTTCAAATGGACCAATTATCCCGGACTAAGCTTACCTCTTTACCAAATCGATCCACCTCAGGGGTGAAACCTTAGCAAGATTGCTCACCCTCCATGAACTCCAAGTCTCTAACCTTCGATCCGGCTACTCCTTCTTGCCTTACTGTGAGCCGCGAAAAGCTTTTCTTGAATAGATTTCACTTCTTAACGAATCCCTCAAAAGGTAGTACCCAAGGTCTAACCTCGAATGCATCAAACCAACAATGGGAGACTACATATCCTCCAACAATGCTTCGAACGGGGCCATATCAATATTGAGTAATAGCTATTATTGTTGAGAACTCGTGCTGAAGGGAAGACTGTTATCCCAATGACACCAAAATTCTATCACACATGCTCGAAGCATATCTTACATTACTTGAATCGTAGCTCAGACGGTCCATCGGTCATGAGGGTGAAATGCAGTAAATAAGGTCCAACCTAGTACCTAATTCAGCATGCAATGTTCTCCAAATTTAGAAGTAAACTGCGGACCTCTATCTGATATGATGGAAAGTGGAACTCCATGCAACGAAACAATTTCTTAGTGTAGAGTCGTGGATAACTTATCTGCATTGTAGTCACATTAAAACGGAATGAAATGAGCAGACTTAGTTAATCTGTCCACAATTACCCAAATAGAATCAACTCGCAATGTCTTGGGAAGACAAACCACGAGTCCGTTGCAAATTA
>JAKWJA010001896.1:10000-21115 GCA_027704765.1 Solanum habrochaites | reverse complement strand
GACTTCGCAACAGGTCCCTCCGTGGATGCCCGGCTGCTTCAACCATTTTCTTTTGAAAGGCTCTACTTTATCCTGCAGCCCTTCTAACCTCATCCATTCAAAAGGGGGGGGTGGGGGTGGGGGGGGGGGGGGGGGGTGTGTTGGGGGGGGGGGTGTGTTTGGGGGGGGGTGGGGGGTGGGGGTGTTGGGGAGGGGTTGGTTGGTGTTGTTTGTTTGGGGGTGTTCTTTTTGCTTTGACGTGGTTGGTGGTTTTTTTCGTTTTTTTTTTTATCTTTTTTGCTTATTACGGGTTTTTTGTGGTTTTTGCATTTTTTTTTTGTATTTTTTGTTTTTTTGTGTGGGTTGTCTCCCGCGACCACCCGTCTACTCTTTCCTTCGACGCCCCCGTATTGTGTCTTGCCCGCTTTCTCTCCTGATTTCCCGCCACGGTGTTCTATTGCATTCTTTTATTTTCTTTTAGATATCCTCGTGTGATACCTTCTCAGCAAAGGGCTTTCTTTGGCAATGAAATGAGTTTCTCTATACGTATCTTTTCATTACGTATAGAATACGACGTTTGAAGTGAACGAAGGAAGGAGTTTCACTGAAAGATACGTAGGTTTGAGTGATACGTATCTCAAATATGAGTTGAACTATTCCCTATGTCTTTCTTTTCGTTACACTTATCAACTCATTTCAAGTGAAACTCATTCGGCTGCATCGCGTATTGCCCGAAGGGCAGCGGCAGCAGTGTGGTTTCGCTAGATTTAGATCTTGGGTACTTTGACTGAGCCACCGGAGGTGAAAAGGTAGGCTTAGTAGGGCTCGAACCTACAATATAACCGTTATGAGCGGTACGTTTCAACCAATTAAACTATAAGCCCCTACGCTCCTCAATCTCTTTCTTTATTCAATAAAGAGTTGGATGAAAAGAGCGCTCCTAAAAGCAAGATTAAACAACTATACGATATACCGGAATCCCCTATTAGAACTCTGTCAAGCCCTCGCTAAGAGGTAGAATTGGCTACAAGCATCGTACTTCTTCCCATAGCTATAGCTAAGGATGTATCATTATTGGTCTTCCGTCTACGGCTTGGAGAAGTCGTTTTAGGATGAGGTTAGACCCCGAGCTTGCTGACATGAGGAAAGCGGTGTGAATGCTAGCTCCGCAGCAAGGAATAGCCTTAGGCCCTCATTTGCACGGATTACTTACTAAAGGAATGCCCCGGGGCAGGAGACCAAATTATTATAATAAAAAAAGTTGACTGACCTAGGCCCATAGGATGCTAAAGGATGCAGCTAAGCGGCCCTGGCCCTATACGAAGGCTTGTTGCCACTTTTCTACGAAGAAAGAAATCCAGCTAAGGCTATTTCCGGGGGAAATGCTTTACTAAAAAGGTAGCCCTTTCCTAGGTAGGCTGAAGATGGCACGTAAACTCAACCCCAAAGCGAAGGATAAAGACCTGCTGCCACTATTTAAGGAGTCGAAGTGACTGGCCTTTATCTTATTATACGATAATGCAGCGCAAGGAATAATTCGTATGCGCTTTCGCAGGGGTTTTCTTGGCCCTTTTGCTTTAGCTTTCCCTTTTTTAGTATTGTAGGAACTTTCTGTCCTGAATGAAGCAATCTCTTGCTTGTAAAGTATAGAGCTTTTATGTTCAACTCACGTATCTTTTCGTTACACTCATTCGGTTACGCAACAGGCTAAGCCAGAAAGGAAGATAAATTGCTATTGTTGTTAGCAGTTACAGCAGAGACAGAGATAAAAGCGTAAGAAACCCAAGAACCTTTTGGCCGCCTTTAGGTCTTCTTACCCGGATCAAATTGAACTTCGAACAATCGTAACTTTAAAGAGAAAGAACGCTTGGGACTCATCCTATTGGCTTGTCAACTCCCAATTCTAACCTAGTAATGAAATCATTAGACTTTCCACGAAGTCAACTAGGAAATTAGTTGCAGCTCTTTTCTTGAGTTAGAGGGATAAATCTCAATTCTACGTTCTCTTGCTAAGGAGAAGCCGAAGCATCATCTCAAATGATTGCCTTCGACTCCTATTTCCAGATGAGTAGATTGACTTCGATTTCATTCTTTCAGTATTTCAGTAGAGCCTGTAATCAGTATTTTTGTTTATGATTGACTGATTTGAAGTCACGTATGTTCTTACGATTTTCACTCTCTTGCTGCGCTCCTCAGTTTTCAGTCGGAGATGCGTAATCTGAGCTAAATGCCTATGTTTGCTGAGATTCCTCGATCTAAGTCTTTTTAAAGGCCCTCTTAAGAGTTGAGAATCAAGCTAGAGCATTTAGAACTCAACATCAGCAAATCAGTCATAGTCAGAAGCAGGAGGTCAGTCTTGATATTATACTAAAAGCCCTATCTTCAGACAGAGCAGAGCAGCCCTTGAAGCGGGAGATGGTATAGTAGGCTTAGGGTGAAGTTACCTGGGAGTTACGAAAGCCGGAAATGAAGACTTCGATTTAGTTGCCTATTCCTCATTAGTGGGGCATAATAGCTCGAAGCCGATAGGAAGTCGCTGAGGTAAGTTCCGATAGAGCTAGGCTCCGGGTATTCCTAAAATTTCTTCTTATAGGTTACTATTTTTTCTCTTAATTAAAGCACTGGAAGAGAATCGCTATCGTCTTTCTAAAGGACGGGGTGTATTGCTTATGTCCGATTTGCTGACGCTAGCTTGACTTCACTCACTTCAGAGACAGAAAAAAAGAATAAGAGAATAAGAAAGGAGCGTAGCAGCCAGAAAGAAATCCCCTCTTCTCGCGTAAGGCACGAGTCCCACAGCTAATTCTTGATTAAGGGAATTCTTTCGTTAGCAGTAAGGGCCTATTCTGTCTTGCTTTCTGAATGAAATTCCGCGCGCCCCGCAAAAGAGCTCTTTCGATTTCGAAAAAAGTGCAACACATGCCTGCACTATTTATCTAATAATGTGCCATTTCCTCTTGCTTTTTCAACCAAAAATACAGAAAAAATGACACTTTTGAAATGCTTTTCGTAAGGCATGCGAAAGATAACATTTGAAAGCGGAAGACTTTTATAGGTTAATATAGCGAGCTTAAGGTCTTTTGAAAGATAAGATAAACGCTATCTAAGGCCATTATTCCTGACAAAAGAAATGGAGTAAGTAAGATAAGGGGTGACTGCATGAGTTTTATAATCTTTCCAAGAATTTATATATATATATATCCCGAGCTTAAGGCATTAGTAATTTGTCAATTCAATATACAAGAAAGTTCAATTCAGCAGTACACTGCTACTCACTTTCTTTATTGAGAAAATGCTATGGCTATCAACGATCTTTATTTCAAGGAAAGTAGCACTAGAAAAGCAAATAGGGAGTACAATATGGAACTCCTTTATTTCTGTAAATAAACTTCCACAACGGAAGAGACTGTAACTATTATATTCTTTCTTAGTCTCTCCGGTCGCCGAGGGTGACAGCCTGCACAATGAGCGCTCGCTGTTCATCTCGCAGCATTTGTCGTCTCGTCTCGAGGCGCATTATGTTTTCATTTGCCGCGCGCATGCGGTCTCCTACGACGGCAGGGCTCGCCGGACGCAGGTGCCTCAAAAAGGCTCTTAAGGCAAATCGGCGTTGACCCAGCTCATTCTCGATTTCCTGGATTTCTTGTGAAATTTGAAAAAGCCTTTCTGAAACTGCAAGAGCTGCCATAATAATAATTTTTTATTTTATTTTAGAGCTCGAAGGCTTATCGAGTTTCTATTTATGAGTAGATAGTATAGTAATCCCGCCATGCGGCACGTCTCAACACCTTTGGATGAAGGCACCATCAATTTTATGGAGTTTTTCCCGCATTTGAGTACTAACATCCTGTTTAATGACAAACAACTACAGGTGAAGCCACACTGCCTGTGTGAACAACCTTTGCATACCAGCTTCCACAGTTACGCCTAATCAATCACTGTTAGGATAAGCGAAATCGAAGAGGTTAGTTAGAAGGTAAGGATAGCATGATGAACGAGTTTCGGGTCTCTTGGATCATGGGCCAGAGCTACTTGGGTTTAGCCCGCTGAACACATTGGAGGGCTCGGATCTTGCATTATTTCATATGCCTTGACGGGGCTTTGAATTTGGGACAGATCTGTATGGCCTTCTTGCATGGACTTGGGCTTGCTTTTATTGATGGGCAGGCCTTTTCTTCGCATAGTCCTTCCCTATAGTACGGGGCTAACTGCGCTAGGTCGAGCGGTCGCCGAGCTTTCCTTTTAGTAAGAAACGAAACGAACCTCAAACCAACCAATATCAGACTAACTCGGGCCTCTTAGCTTTTCCCCAAGATAAGAGCTTTCCACAGCTTGTCACTTTTATAAACCTCTTCACTAATTACCTAGTAACTTTGAAAAAAGAATTTCCACTAGGGTAAAGTAAAATAAAGGGAAGATGAAAAAACGACTACCCTAGCCTAGTAAGTAGTTGTCTATTTCGCGTGCCCTTCCTGTACTGACTTATACTGACTTACTGTATACCGCTGTTAGTGGACTGGTCTATTGCTGTAGTATGCTGCTTACCAGTTATGCCGAAGAGAAGAATATGGAGGATTGATCCTATTCACTGCTAATCGTGCAGTTTCCTTCCAATGATAAGGCTTTCGGGCAGTGGAAGTGTTAAGGTCTTCACTTGATTCCGCTTGTCATTTTGGGGTTCTAACGTAGGAGCTCCCAAGTAACCCTTGCACCATTGAGATATATCTAGTGGAATGCCGTTTCCACTATCCGCACCAAGTCTAATTCGTTCTGCCAGCAAGCTGGTGCTTGCAGCCTGTGGGTTAGACTGCCCTAAAGCGAGTAGGAGTTTACTCACATGCAGTTGGAAAGTTTGAAAGCAGAGCAGGGGTCTTCATTTCAAATGGGCTTTGATAGATCTTTGAAATTGGAAAGATGCTCAGTCCACTCTCTTTTCGATCCAGTTACAGTTGGAGTAGTAAGCTCATCTAGTTCCCCCTCTTTCTCTCTTTCCTGCAGTTTGAGTTTTAGTTGTCTTTCCTGTCGATCTCGGCGAGCCAGTCTTAGTAGTTGCCCTAATAGGAGGAGGGCCCTATAATAGTTGCTAGTCTTACTTCCATGGAGTGGTAGAAAGCCTAAATTGGATAAATGTTGATGACATCCTGTCTACTATATCGTATTTTGCTCTTTTGTCTTTCTGTGCCATCCTTCAGGCGATCGAGAGACTTTAATCTAAGAGGTGGATTCCCTCGATATCGGCATATTTATATGATGGATACGAGTGGGCCAGCGAGTGATAGTAATCAGGCCGTTACTTTTTTGAGAGTCCTAAGGAGTACCTAACGATCGTTGAACGGCTTAAGAGGGGTCAGGAAGGACCAATCAAGAGAAGGGTGGTTCGTAGATCAGTATAGTATGGAACTTCACGTGATGGTCGGGTTCACTCCCTTCAGAGGAAGGGAATTCGTGTAGCTGATTGCTTGCCTTAGCCTATATCCCTCACTCGATAGATCTTATTTGTTTAGAATGAATTCCTTATTGCTTAAACGACTACATGACTCAGGTAGCCTTTCTCCAGAAACTCCACTTCCCACATCGAGCTTAGAAACCGGTCTTTTTCATTAAAAGAAGCAAGATTTTAGCAATCCTCATCAAGGAAGGTGTCTCCCTCGCAACCTCCGATTCATGACAGAGGATTCATAAACAGACAGGCTTGACATCCTTAGAAAGCGGAAAAGAGAGGATTTGCAGAAAAAGTCTATAGACTGACCTACGAAGGGTGGCAAGTCTTTGGAAAGTGAGCGCAGGGAAGAATTTCTTTTAATACGAATCGATTTTCAAACTCACTTAAGACCGTTCGTGATCCCCACTTCACTCCTATTCCATTCCTTTCGACTCGCAATCACAATAGCCGTACAGTCGAATAGTTGAGTTAGACGGGGGATAACGGTCGAACTATCAAAGAGGTCCGCTACCAAAGAATTAGGAGTTATAACATTCATAAAAGAAAGAAAAAACCAATATAGGAACTTCAACTAAGAAAGAAGAAGAATAAGAAGAATTGCTTAAGTAAGGTAGTCGCTTCTCTTTTTCGGTATACCGCTCTGCTCGCAGAGCGAATTAACATAAATCTTTCCGAATATCATGAATATCCTTCGCCCCCTATCTCCTCATCTTCCTATTTATAAGCCACAGCTTACTTCGACGTTTTCAATTTCCCATAGAATCTCGGAGCTTCCTAGCCACTATAGTTTCGTTGTTTTTTATCTTTCTTTGTCTGAAAATGGTTTGAATTTGCTTCACCTATGAATTTTCTACCAATTCCTTTTATTCAATCAAAGCTCATCCTAATCTCCCGTCGATATTACTGCCTTAGCCCTGTCCTTCATCTTTATAATGGAGTTCGTCATTTATTGACGGATTTTTCGGATTTTTTCTTTCTTAGAATTGGAAGAAAAGATTTGAAATGACTTTGAAAATTGAACCTATACCTTCTTTGAGATTGAAACTCAAATTATTCTTGTCTTATGAAATGTTTATTATTCGTTGATAGATCTAAAGCTTATGCCGTATACTGACATCAGGCTATGGCCTTTTATCTGCATCTTCCCTCGTAGAGGGCGTCTTTTATAAGAAAAGACTTTCTCTTGGAGCTAAAAAAAAAAAGAGTTTGGGCTCTTGTTTTGGTTGACTGTTAGCCAGCCGCGCTATCGCATGTGTGCCAAAGTGACGTATATTTTTTGGTAATGGGTAGACTCGAGAGAACGGGTTTTGAATTCGACCTCCCCTAACCTCTAAACGGGGGTCATGACTCCTTTTTAAGTTTTAGATCCCCTTTCTACATTCCACTTTATTTATTGAGCCGTTGTGGAATCACCATCATTCACATTCATTCTTGGTCTGGCTGTCTGGTCTATGCGAGCCTTCCCACCGCCTAGAGTGCAGCCTGCCTGCTGAAGACCGTAACGTAGTAACTCAGTGCTCCGATACTGGGGAAATTAAAGCAGAATTTCTTTCGGATCCCTCCCACATGTTCAATCTTTTTTTAGCGGTTTGGCCCCAGATATTCTTTATCAATTATGGCAACCTCATTTTGCTCCTTCAATGGAGTTGTATTTAGTACCTCTAAGACATATGATTATCCCCGTTAGTCAGTATGTGGGTTGGCTGGATTACTTAGTGTTTCGCGCCTGGAGGGCGCGCGCTTTGGGTTCTGAGGGGCTATTATCCGTCCAGCCCTCCCTACCTAAAGGGCACCCGGGTTTGTGACCGTCAGGGAACCGTAGCAGGGGGGACGTCCTAATCTTTTGCCGCCGCAATGCTGCTATCGTACCAAGCAAGCTCGAATACCCCTGTTCTGGAAGGCACATGGTCCGGAACGCTATGTTCATGTGCGACCGAGACTACACTATAGGTACCTGTGCAGGTGAGGCCGTCCGGTCGGTCCTAGAAACGTCGGCAGCCGGCGCTATGAGTTAACGACCGACGTGCTGCAACCTAGGATCACCATGCAGCTCTTTCGCTCCTATAATTGGCTCGGGGGGCTAGCCAAACAATTCTTCTTGAGGAGGGTTGTTTGCCCGTTGACTGATCCTGCCATACATGTACTCTACCTATTAAGCACCGGCAACCGAAGTCCGATCAACATACGACGATCTTCATGCGTGAATAGCCGGGAGGAAAGAAAGGGCGGTAGATGATAATGAGAAAGGGCGCCGCGTCTGGACGGGCGGAATGGATGAGCGAAAGGTGTCATGCCATGGAGTGGGGAATAGCCCTCGTCTCATGTAAGACAACTAAATGCACCTCGAGGTGCTGCCGAGGAACTGAGGGACCTTCTCGAGCACAGGATAGGTAATTGAGAGATAGAGCTAGCCTATTCGTTATGGGAAATCAATGCTCCGGGCCAAATAGAGCTTACCTACGGCACCTGGCTTTCTCCGGCGAGCTTTCTATCGTAAAGCCAAAGACGCCCCAAGACAAGGTACAACTGTTGGGAAGGGGACATGATCAATAGAACCTGGCTGGATCCGGGCTGGGATAGTGGCGCCCATTCTTAACCAGTTCCGAAAGGGTTCGCTCATGCTGGAGGGAGCATCCCCACTTAGTGATCGGTCCGCTAGTTCACGCAAATCCGAAGAAGTTATCACGGACGAGCCACTGCAGGAACTGCACGTGTGTTCTGGCCGGGCTTTCTGGAGGTATCTAATAACCTTGCTTCTGCGCCGCTGGCGCCACCTCTCCTACTATTGCCCCATTTATTCTGGAATAATCTTTTTTAGAGGGACAATTTTTACAATATTTCTGCCAAATCCGTCTATTATTAGTACGGCCTGTTACCATTCGATGTGTTTCAATTCTTTCGAACAAGAGAGGTTTGATGCTTTTGAATCCATTGTATTAATTCCACTTCCTACTCGCGGTATGCTCTTTATGATCTCGGCTTATGATTCAATTGCCATGTATTTAGCTATTGAGCCTCAAAGTTTATGTTTTTATGTGATCGCAGCATCAAAAAGAAAGTCTGAATTTTCTACGGAAGCCGGCTCGAAATATTTGATCTTAGGTGCATTTCCCTCTGGAATATTATTGTTTGGGTACGACCGGACAACTACCGATATCTATTAATATCTTTTCTTAGAATGTTCTTTAGAAATATATATCTATCTATCTATATCGTAAACTATCGGATCGGGTATTACTTAGATGTGAAACTTGCAGACCTCATAGGTTGTAATATTTATCTTACGGGGGGAACGAAATCAAAGAATATATAGACTGGTAGAGGCCCTCTATGTAGTTGTCTATCTAGGGCGATCGATCTACATCTTTCCCCATAGCCCTGGGGCTGTGTCTCGATCTCCTATGTGCGAAATATAAGGGACTAGTTCCTATAGAGATTCCCCTTGGTCTAATTCCACGCCTTATGACGAAAGGGGAGTCGGCGTGGCGTAAAGTGAAGATTGGGGGGAGTAGAAAAAATTCCCTTATGGGGTATTCCGAAGGTGTAACCTAGGCAACGAAAAAGGGGCCCGATACTTCAACTAGAGGAGCGACCCGTTGGTTCACCAAACCCCGACCCAGCGTCACACATTCTCCAGGTCCGAAGGGATCCAGTGCCCAACTACCGACTCCTCCCGGAATTGCGTTATCGGAGCCGAGCCAGGAATGGCCATTAGTGGACACCCACCACTTTTCACCGGTTAGAGAGGCCCTCTTTAATACATTAAGAAAAGATGTTCACAGGGGCCAGAAAGACTCGGTCATAGGAATTTAGAACACCTACGTGCTGGTAAACGAAAACCACCTCGACCGGATCAGAGTAAACAACAATGTCGAATCAGGCCGCCCTTTGCCTTGAAAGAATTCACACGCGGCCACCAGCTTTCCCAAAATAAGGGGAGATCTGCTGCTTACTGCTCACGGAAACATCCGACCTATACTATAGTCAAGTCGTTCGCCTATCTTTCTGATCTCCTTTCCTTCTATTCATCATATTTTTGGCTTTGACCCAGTGAAATGGGGTGATGGTGTTGCTAAAAAGGGGGAGAGAGGAGGAGCCTTGGGACGCTCACTTCTGCTTTTGTTTTAGGTCTCGAGATTCTCAATCGACTCGTTTTAGTGGGGAGGAATAGTACGTGAATGGCGGTTCTCAGACGAGGGAATCATTCCTCTCTAAAAAAAAATAAGCTAGAATCTTTCTATTGATAGAGCTTTCACGTCTGTCGCATAGAATCCTTTTTTTGCCCTTCCATTCTGTTCTTACGGTATTTGGGGCGGAATCCGGTGATGGTTCGAAAAGTCGTTTCAAAATATTCTTCCGCATCCCCAGAAATAGTATGATTGTTCCATGTTGGCCTTGGTCGGCAAAAGACAGGGGCACGAACAGCCTTTAAAGTATGTGCCATGTCCCAGAGTCTTCGAGCCTTGGCAATTTCGAATCCCTTTGAATGGCTGTGGTTCCGGACCAAGTCTGGAGTCGCGGTGGACATTCGGTTCACGAAACCGGAAACCTATCTCCACAGCAGCTCCTCAATTTGACCCGGTCCGTCACGCTGGAACATCGCCACCGGGATTCGTTTCGGCCTCCATGAAGACGGCCTCTACTCCTGGAAACGCGTACATTAGCGATCGTCGGTGACCACGATTCCGGATTCCCCTGCCTTCTGCCATAGTCTACACTTGTAGTCCAAATGGTCACGCTTGCACAAGTTGGGTCACTCGATCCTTGAGTGTTTCCTTAACAACAGCCGCCGCTGACAGCACTCCACTGCTATCGTCATGTACATGGTACAACAAGAAGAGAATTAGCAGAAATCGAAAGGTTTTTACCCAAAACTCCGCTCTGATACCTCCTAAAGCGAAATAGGCACGCGCACGGGTAGAGAGTCTGCCTGAGTCGTGCGGCCCCAGGTAACGCCTAGTTTAGTGTAGCACCTGGGTTCCGCCTTCTCCTTGTCGAGTTTTGCTTCTGATCTCTCTCTGAGTCTCTAGTTCGTTACCTTCTACTACCGATCTTCTCCCTCTGCTGCTACTGGAGCTACTGGATATCGACCTAAGAGATACTAGACCGGGTGCGAGAGGAAGGGATGCTGCTATTGATGGACCGGTGCTACCTCTGGATCTAAGAATCATTGAAACGTAATTGAATAGCCCCCATGGAATTAAATCACATTGGTATAAAGACCGGAAAGAAAAGAGGAGGAAAGAATCAAGGACTGAGCGACGAAGCGAGGTTTGGGCCCTTCAATTACAAAGTGGAAGATTGCCTCTTCACAATGGGTAGGATTACTGCTTTATTATATTTGACTCTTTCTAATTTATAATAGAGGAGTTGGGGCAGGTTGAAGGGGAGGGAAGTCAAATTTAAACATATGCCACCATAACCGCTAAGAAAACGAGATTGGGTTTGTTTGTGGTAACACCTTGAAGTGTCTATTCTACCAACCACGGACAGCCGTAATCGAGCCCTGGAAGTCCTCTCCTTACAGTCAGTGGCTTTCAGCTTCCTCCTTTCTTTAATTCACATGCACAGGAGGTCAAATTGCCGATTGTTGTGAAGTTACTTGAAGGAATCTAGTTCATCTAATTGATCTAAGAGAAAAAATCACGCTCTGTAGGATTTGAACCTACGACATCGGGTTTTGGAGACCCACG
>JAKWJA010001896.1:0-5000 GCA_027704765.1 Solanum habrochaites | reverse complement strand
GCAAGCGGCCTCTTATTCCTTTATTTTAGCCTGCCTTGTGAAGATCTCTCGGGTGTCTAGGCGATCCGATCAGTCTCGTGAATGAAGAATAATTTCCGATGTTTTAAAGGTATCGTCACGACAACTCAATTGTCCGGTAAACTAACTCTGGGCTCCCCATGGTTTTGAGTAAAAGGGAGGGATATTTTTTCTTCATCCTGGGTTCATTCATAGAATAACACGTGGTTGGCTGATTAGTGAGGTCTTAAAAACGTCATAGAATTCATGATCGGCCTTCCATTTTTTGCTTTCAGCAAGTAGGCGACGCGATCTATGCTTTCTATCTTGCATCGGATACCAATTGCTTGGATGCGTGGTAGGTTTAACTTCCTCGTCGATGAGCTTGCAGAAAAAATGCTTTCTGAGGTTGTCTTGTGTCTCCGAACAACGGTCCATTTTATGATGGGCAACGACGGGGATTGAACCCGCGCGTGGTTGGATTCACATCCAGCTTCCGTGAGCCACTTGGCTACATCCGCCCCTACCCCCGCACAGGTTGAAGTCTCTATCTACGATCAGATCCTTTCTGAACTCCCCTATAACCGCTTATCAAAGAGAAGCTTTTTCCTAGACTATAGTGGCAAGTCTATTGTTGTGTTTCGGAATTAGGGGAAACAAAGCTTCCACAAGTAGAAGCTTCCTGGCAAAGCTTCAAACAAAGAGGTTGGGCTGTTCACTTCATTGATTTGACTTCACTTTACTTAAGATTAAAGATAGGGGCCGGGCGGGCAGTGAAGGCTCATTTAGTAGACAGCGAGCGAGCTGCAAGCACCTACTCCTATCAAAATGAAAAGCAGCAAGCGGAACTTGAACTTGAAGACAGCGGCCTCTATCAGAGAAACCATTGCGGCGCTAGCCCCATTGTATAGGGTTCCAACCCTTCGCACCCCTAAACTACAACTTTCTTTAGCCCCTACAACATGGGATATTTGAAGAATCCCCTTCTACAAACCCCTTTCTATAATACTAAGAGAAGCTCCTTGCGGCTTTCTTCTCTGCTTGAGCGCATCCTTTCTATTAGGTAAGGTTTGTCAAATTTCCTTTAGTTCCTTTATGCCCATAATCTAAATAATAGGGTTAGGGGGGCGCTAAGAGCAGAAAAGGGGTGGCGCTAAGGCTCACCTGTGCTTTCGCGCATCTGCTACCGCCCTTGCTTTCTTGCCTTATCTTTTACTAAGACACTAATCTAAATAGAAGCCCCTTCTTTCTCAGAGATTCACTTGTCTCCCTTCTTGCTTTCGTGAAATAGGGGGCGCTTAAACGCGACCTTCCTTCATCTGGCTGCGCCCTATCTATCAGCTATTTTCTCAAATGGATATTTAGGGATCTCTCTTGTTATAGATATCTTGAACCAAATCATATCCATTTCTCATAGGATCATTTTATCGATAAAAGATATCGATCTCTATAATGGATCTATCTCCATATCTAATCATGGAAGAAACCGACACTTAAGGGCGTAAACCAACGGGAGCTCTCACGCCTGTCCCCGACATTGTCTCCGACGATGTCCCTGGCAAAACGGACTGAAAGCCACTTGACTGTAAGGAAAGGGAGCCCACCATTCTCTTTTCTTCTTCTTCCATCAGGACAAGTGGGGGGTTGGTGTCGTTTTCGTCCTCCTATCGACGCATTCTCTGTTTCGTTCAGTGATCTTGTTGGCGAAAGGTAGTTGTAGAGGAGCGGAAAAGCCAACTTGACTGTAAGGAAGATGCCCCCCCTGTTTTTTTTTTCCTTTCCCCGCATAAGCCTCTGCTACTTTCCATAACATGGGCCTTTGACTGTTCCCCCATATATGTGGATTCTTATCTTCTTTTAGTGATTAATCGCAGATCGGACCCCACCCTTTTTGGCCTGGATGTCGCATTGCATTGCTTCGAACTCGGGAAAGACTTTCCTAATCTGCTTCTAAAGCTCTTTTGTAGGTCCTCTCGACCTTTCCACCGATGTTATAATATACACTCCGCTTCTATGGTTCTCCTGGCTACGAGGCCCTCACACGGGTAGAGTTCGTATCTTTGTCGTGGCTGACCCCATCTCTTCCTCACCGTTCGGTAAGTGCATCCTATTCCTATTAAGCGGGGCGGCAGTTGCTAAATAAAAAGGTGGCGCCATTCCCGCTAAAGAAAAAGCAATTCTTCATCCAATCTCTGTTCCAGATTCTGGTCTTACCAAGTCACCTTTCTCTAAGGCTAAATAGCTAAATAGCTAAATATCCCCGTACTCTTTTTTCCTATTTTCTTTATTCTTTCATGTCGAGCTTTCGAAAGCCACTGGGGAGGGAGAATGAACGATCGACTGCTAAAGATCTTGAATAAAGCATTGATAGCTTTGCAGAGGAGAAAAACTTTGATTCTTCCCGAAGGTGTTCCTTGCATGCTGAAGTGAACAGGGGCGGTACCAACTACGACTAGAAAGCGGTCACTCCTGTCAATGAATACCATTCATGGTTGTCTATGTTAGTAACATAGCCATAACGACTTTGTTTTACTGCTTGAGGTGGTGATAGCTTTTATATATTTGCTTAATTATAAGCTTGCATAGTGCTCTTCCTATTTGTTTGTTTTCTCGGCTTTCTTCTGCCGAACCGAACGAAGACAGTTTCTCGTACCTCTGTACCTATTGCACTGATATCTTCTCTTTCACTCTCTTTCTTCATTCAGGAAAGGTGAAGATTGAATCGGGAACCGAAAACGAAGCAGGAACAGACTTGTCCTTTGGTCGAGTTTGCTTCACTTCCTGAGCCCTCCCACTTCGCGCCGACAGCTAACAAGGCGGCATTTAGGACCCTCGTTCATTGAGCACAACTTCCTTCCGCTCCGGGATCTCTTGGAGAGATCCCCCTTCTTTCCAATCTATAAATATAGTACTGGCTCGCTATTTATATTATTTCTGCTTGACCGGTACCAAGAACTCCATTTTCACAGAATTCTGGGTCTGGGCGCTTAGCAGCCCCTACTTTCACATTTCTTCCTATGTTGGTCTACTTCCATTTAGACTGACCTGGCTCTGGCTTAGAAGACGGAATTTCATGAGATGTAACAGAAGTCGTAGAGATAAAAGTAGGACTAAGACTAAATGACTCAAAACTAGCATTGAAAGTAGGTCCCTCTTCAGCAGTGCTTTCTTTCACAGCAAGAAAGAATTGAATTAGCCTCGGAGAACTGAACTGCCTTGATCTGAATCTCTGGAACTCACAGAAGACCAAGGCCAAGTTCCACCTCAATTCAGCAATCAGCTTTGGGATCTTTCTTTCCTAAAGCATTTCCCTGAAGCCGGGTTGGAGGTCTTTCTTCTCTTCTTTTAAAGCCTCTGGAGCTGGACTTCTTTTTCCTGACTCGATTCAGCAGTTTTAATCACACTAAGCCAGAGCCCAACCATGGTGAAGAGATAGGAAGTAGGGACGGGGAACCAATTCTCACCAACACACGAGAAGTCTCGGATCTTTGAATAGACAGAGAGAGAATGCTCTTCCCTGCGGCCCAAGAGCGTATTCGTCAAAGAGCTGGCAATTGACTTTTCTTCCCACCCGGAAAGCGTATTAAGCCTGGGAGAAAGACGGACATTCATGATTAATTCACCCAGGCACGGGTAAAGAAGAGAGAGCCGAGGCCGGGAAACTCAATCAAAAGAATTTCCCTCTCCGGTATGCTCAGCTGAATACTCCACCCCCCCTCTCCACTTCGTCGAGCTTCCTTTTCAGCCTCTCACGGGAATCTTTTAATTTTAGAATAACGGACAGACTACCAAAGCAAATGAAACTTCTTTCCCCGGAGCAGCAACTGAAAGAGAAAATACCGGTTTATTCATCTGCACCGGAAAAGAGCTAAGCCCGGAAGTCACGGAGCTCTCTTCTCTTTCAATGGCAGCAGCTAGTTTAAGTTCAATGTCAGCCGGATTTCTAAGCACTAGTCTTTCCTTCTCACCTGCTAACTCATAGAAAGAAATAGAGTCAACCCATGCGCCTTTCGCGGGGTGAGCAAAAAGCCTTTCCCTGGATCCTGGTATGAACTCAAAAAAAGCATTTACCCGTCGCCTGCTTCATCTGCAGAGCTTCCTCTTGTTCACAGCAAAGAGAGCGGATTCGTTCAAGCAAGCTAATCACATTACCCTTTCTAGGGTAGGGGCACGGTACGATGTCATTACTCTCTTTTGCTCCCTCACTCCTTGAAGAAGAGCGAACAGCTGATCTTTCCTGGTCCTTTCGAACCAGTCTTTCTTAAACCGGAAAAGACTTTGGCTACGATTCGATCTGAAAGCCCATACTTCAATAAAAGGCGCACTGACTCTTCCACTGCTTACAATGAACCATCCGCTCCTTTTTTCGATTCCTTCTTCTATATAAGTGAAGAGATCTTTGTGATTCAATCGATTTCGATTCTCGTTCTCACCCTCGGCGAACTCCCTTTAGGGACAGAAGCGCAACCCAAACCCGTTTCTTTTTGTATTATTAGTTTCTTGGAATAGATAATATACATATATGATCAGATGCATATGTAGGTAAGGACTGCTTAGAGTTGGACACAGAATGCCTAATTCAAATTGAAATGTACAATGATCCGGGAAATAAGATTTTCCTTTTCTTAAAAGAGAAAAAAACGAAATAGATCCACTTTCTGGATTATTGCCGATGTAATCATAAAAAGCGAATTTTTCAGGGACCGGATAAACTTTGATTTTCGGCTAACCCAGCACCAACTCTTCAATAGATTTCTTGCTGGAGTTCCGTCCTTTAAGCCCGGAACTGCATCTCCTTTAATTGATGAGTTCTCACCTTCAGCCTCTCTACTTATTACATCAATAGAAGCGATGGTACAGATTTGACCCTAACCAAGCTATATGATCATCTCAGTCCGATCATGTGGGTGACTGCGGGAGATTATTTTAAGCCACGTGCCTCGAGAGCTGCCTACGAAAGAGTTCCGGCTATGCCTGGCCATCATAACATTCATAAACGAGAT
>JAKWJA010001895.1:0-26626 GCA_027704765.1 Solanum habrochaites | reverse complement strand
TGCGCTCTGATTTCGTTGAACAATAACAAAAAAAGAAATTAAGTTCTTTCCTAGCGGGCAAAACAGATCTTGGAGGATGAGTTTACAACAAACCTTAAACCTAACTTTGTGGAGGTGGCTTAGGCGTGCAAAGACTTCAAATTAGATCTAATTATGTTTTTGTGGTGGTCAGTATAAACATTAGTGTAAAAAGTAGTATTTTATGAATCTAAATGTTCGTTTACCTACTCAAATATGAAATTATTTTATTTAGTTTTCTCATTATAAGGCTTATTACTATCCAGTTTAGCGTTGACAAAATATATAGTGACACTGCCCCCATGGCCTAGCTCGCGTTGTAAAAGGTGGAGGATTGGTACTTAGGGTTGTAGGTTCAAGCCCTACCATGCAAAAACTTGCAAAGGCAAAGGCTACGCTAGTATTTAAGTGGAGAAAGGGTAGAGGGGCCGGGCCCATTATCCCACCGAGTTTAGAAGACTGTGAATTTGGTCCAAAGTGCGGGTCACAAACGGGTTTCTCGGTTATTAAATAAATAAATAAATAAATAAATAATCTTATATAATAGATATCTATTTATATCTATATATATATATATATAGAGATTTAGTGAGCACTTCTTGGGGAATACTAATTAAGAGATCCTTATATTTACGTGTGAGGAAAAACATGTCAATATGCGACTTAACCACTTTTTTTGTTCTTGCATCACTGGTAATTAGGTAATTTTACTTGCAAAAATTACCAATTAAATAGATTTCAAATCACATGCTTACTCTGAACGTTAATCCGATCAGGGCTCTTTCCATTTTCCCTGTTATAAAGAACCTTGATGAGAGCAAATATAAGAATAGGCCAATTATATTTTAATTGTCAGCAATGTCTTGGTAAATTGCTAAAATACGGTGATTCATGTTTGGTTTTAGAGTCGGAAAATCAAACATAAACATAATGATAATGGGTGGGGGGTTCAAAAATCTTCGCAGGTTAAATGCGATTTGGCCTTGCAACCCGCACTGTACCCGTCCTCTTCTTTCATCCCTACTACGACGTGTCTAGATTCAAGTTTAATACAAGCAGGAATAACATCATGATGAGGAGAACAAATGGATCATTTATTTATAAGAAATCCATCATCAATAAAGGGATGTTGTATGGTTTGGAGAACAATTGCATCAAGAGTCTCAAAATCGATGAAAAGGATGGGCCTTATATGGTCTCGTAGAACAAATTGAAACGAGTCACACATTGCTGCAAAAGGGATGAGTGATTCCCTTCATATTGTCTGAAAAACAAAATTGCAATAAAGTCTAAAGCATCGGATGTTTTAAAGGCATGGTTGGTGTTCTGAGCTAGCTTACATTTGAACAAATATAAACAAGTTTAGACTAGCATAACCTACTTGTAGCGCAGAATAGATCTTTCTTCTTTCAAACCTTACCAGCATTTTCTAGCTCCTGTAACGCCTTCTTGTGCCCAGAACAGGAAGAATGTCTCTTTAAAGGTCTGCCAGTCTATACAATCATATCAAACAAACGATCAAAACTCTTGATAAAGCCACATCTAGATTAAATACTTCTCAAATATATTAAATAATATCGACATCCACGCCCTGCTACACAAAGATTAAAGTTGTTTCCTTTAAACAAATATCCGCATTATAATCCAATTATCTCCATGACACCTGTCATTTTGACATATCAAGAACAGTCTTGATAAGATCAAAATCTAGATAATGCTCTCAAATATATTACCAATAATTTGACATCATACCCTGCACAAAAGACTAAACCTATTTCCTCTGAACAAATATATAGTTATTATCCAATTATCGCGAACAACAGCCCCCTTCGACCTATCTAAAACAAAATATAAGACCGTGAGTAAAAACTAGGTTTTTTCCCCACTTGAACTAGTTCCTTGACTGATCCACCACAACACCACCCCACCCCCCACCGACCAACACCAAAAACATACCTAGTGTAATCCACACATGGTATCAAGAGTTCAGCATATGTTAACCCCTCGCTAATTAACACAATTGGTAAATAACTCGGGCACAAATTCCAATTAAACTCACCCAATCCATTAACAAAAAACCTCCCCAAAATTCCCTACTAAAGTAAGTTTCCATAAAACAGAACGACACTGAAAAAAAAAAGAGGTATCAAGATTGATTTAATCAATACTTCTAACGAAACGGATTTCTTCAGATAACCGATAAAACACAACAGAAAACCCTAAAATTCAAAATTCCAGATACTTCTATCTAACAATCTAAAAAATAAGAACAAGTCGCAAAACCAAAAATTAACCAAAGAAAAAAAACTTACATCTTGATTTCATCAATTCTTGGTGCGGACGAATCGGGCATAGTTTGCAGTCCTTCTCCATCAACACCGACTCCATAGCTCCGGCAGGCCGCTCCACCACCTTCAACCACCGCATAGAGCCCAGTTATACCTTATCCTTCTCTTCCCTCCAATTATTCCATCCTCGCAACTCCACCTCCACACCAAAATTCCTTAATCCACAATCAATAAATCACAATTTCTGTGCTCAATCAAACGAATGAAACTCACATTGCTGTGGGGCGCTATATTTCTTGAGTTTATAAATAACAAAATAAAACTAACTCGCAAGACTTTATATTATACATTTCATATATAGTACTAAATTTGTAGTATATCTGACTCATTCCCAACGGTCCAGTCCGCCATTGGACTCAATATCTCTTGCCCATTGCACTAGTTTTAAAGCTAGTTTTTAGAAAAAACAGCAAAAAAATTATGTTTAATATCGTGTTTATTTGTAGCATTGTGTAGTCTCTATTTATACCACAACCCCTTCTTTTTTTCCAACAAAAATTATGTGTGAATAGTGGAGAAGCAAGTAATAAATCTCGTTGCTTGATTTATTAATGTGTGTTTGGTCCGGCGGCAATTTGTTCCTGGGAAAGAGCTTCCCCCCCCGTCCTTTTGGCTTGTCTTGTTCTACCTGTTTTGGTTTGGTGCCGTCAACATTTTTTCCGACCCTGATTTTTTCTTGTTTGCTTTCTGAATGACAAATTTTTTTGAGCGATAACTTCTTATTTTTACTGGAGGCCAAAAAATAATTTATGAAATTTGAAAAGTATTTGTTTAAACACAAAATTACTATTTTATGGGGGTGGTGGTGGTTGTGGGGTGGGGTTCTGGAAGCATTGTCGTGGGGGAGGTGGCCGGAAGTGAACAAATAAAAATTTGCCTTTGATCCGGATTTTTCCCTCCCGCCGCCCCTTCATTTTTTTTACGGGGGTGTGTGACCGGGGGGGGTAGGAGTTTCAAAACCAATTTGACGTTGCCCATATTTTTTGCCACAAGTAAACTTAATTTTTTGAGGAGAGGGGGGGTAGCCGGTGGTGGTGGGTCAAATCGGGTGAATAATAAAATGTTAAATTGAAAATATTTTTTAAAAATTGACGTTTTTTCCCCAAAAAAAATTAATTTGAAATTGGAGAGAGTTTTGAAATGTTTTTTCTTCAATTGTTTGAAGGGAAGTCATTTTTCGTTGAATTTGAGGAATGAGTTGATTTGGGAAAAGTATTTTTTCAAAACTTTTTTCTCAAGACAACATAAAAAATTCGAAAGCATTTTCAACAACTATTTTCCTTTCGTATACCAAACACACTCTAAATGATCAAGTTTTTTTTCGTTTTTTAGTAAAACTTATTTTCTTCTTCGAGTAAATATTAAAAAAAACACAATAATATTTCGCAAAAAGGAAGATAGTGTAAATGATTTGCAATAGTAATTGGAAATATTAGAGTTGTTAATTTGTTTAGGTTCTGTATACATTAACCGAAATAAAAAGTGTTTCGAAATTTTCTCTCTTTGAAGTATTTTTCATATAGATAAGGGAAAATTAACTAGTCACGAGAATAAGCATTTTGAAAGGTTTTTTTTGACAATTTTTATTACGATTAACTATTATTCCTTTCGCCTAACTAATTTCATGAACTTCCTTTTTTAGAAATCAAGGTATAAGAATTTTGATTAATATGTTGTTCATAGGATAGGCAAAAATTAAAATTTTATATTACTTTTTTTTATAGTTTTTTTGAATATCTATTTTTTCTTTTTAAAAAAATTGAATTAACAGACCAATTTACCTTTAAAAATTAGTCCAAGTTAACTTTCGAACTTCGAAAAACGCAATAGGACAATAAAAAAGTATTGTTTTTTCCTAGTTAACCTATGCTTTTTTGGGAATAAACAACTCTAGCATTTTAAATTAAATTTGTAATAAATTAAGTAGTGTCGTGTATGTATTCATAGCAATAACAAATCAACAATATCATTTACATATTTGTGGGGTTCTATTGTAATCCCTTTTTCCTTTATTATATACAAATTAAAATCAATACATTTTTTTATCTTAGCCCAAATTCATCAAACACAATCCCAAACACTTAAACATGAATAATAACACCTAAGTTTAGTTGTGTAGAGTTTCATTACAACACTATATAACGAAGCCATATATTCATTTATGGCAAGTTTCGAATTGGTCGAGATGAGGGTTTGTACTAGTAGGAAGAATGTGATCTAAATATTAAATTTTGAAATCGATTTTAAACATTTAGAGGTTCTTACGATTAAAAATCGTTACAAATTATAAAAAGTTTACCTGATCCCAATAAGGGTTTTTTTATCTATACAAAAACTTTTGTATATAAAAAACTATTGGACCAGTGATGAAGTCAAAAGTTTCAACGAAGGACGTGTCCTCAATATGAAAACATAAAATCCATTAACGTCACGACTGTCCGTAATGGGGGTAGTCTATATATCTTCCTCTCTCAGATATCTCTCTCTATATATATCTATATTATATCTATAATACTATATATCTCCCACACATTAACCTCATCTTTACCCGCACACCGGCGATGTACTTTTTCGAGAAAGGGTGTCATATATATGGCTCCCGCCACTGGACTGAACCCATTGGTTGGATTTTATGATCATCCAGTATGCTAGTTTGAATATACTATTTGGTTTAATTATATAAAATTAAATTACAATGCCAAAAAAAAGAATTTTTTTTAATTTTTTACAAACTCGAAAATTTTGAAAGGATAAAAGCTTATACATTAAAGTGGGCTAACCGATAACCCTTTAGAAGAGGGTTTTTTAACCTAAGACAAGTAGATATAAGATTCCAAATGTTTAATCTCACTTGGAAGAGGTGCCTCCGAGTCAATAGTGCATTGCACTAGATTCTTTGAGTTTTGAGTTCACATCATGGTTATATTTAAATATTTCTTTTAAAATATAACAGCACAATGTATGATTCAAAAGAGGAGCTAAGTTCACGTATATTTTTTACATAATCTTGTGGTAAAATGCACAATATCCCCTCACCTATGTTCAAATTCGAGCAACCCACTTATATTATACTAAGGTCCTATTACCCCCCACCCCTAAACTTATTATAAGTAAAGTTTCTACCACCCCTCAATCTTCGTACCCTTTTCTACCTACCTGACACTAGCTGTAAAAAAAAGTCAGTCACGTTGGGCCCACAATATAGTGCCGGATTAGACCGAAAATTGATAGAAACTTATTAAAAACAAGTTCAGGAGATAATAGTACCCTTAGTATAGTAGAAGTGGTATTTTTAATTTCGAACTAGATTGAGGGAGTACTTGTGCATTCTCCCTAATCTTTTAAAAGTGTGTTTAATTGTGTATCAATACCATAAAAATGTTGATTTGTGACTAAGCATAGCTGATAAAAAAGAATTTCTTCGCTCCATTTTATTTGTGCCTCATTATTGGTGCTAAAAATAAATAAGTAGTTAAACAAAACAATCTTAGCTAATGCAAAAACAATTCCCACAACTAGAATTTCACTAGCCATAAATTATTTTCGAGGGAAATGTAACCTTTTTTTGTAAGAGGTGTAAGATGTCAACATAAGAAAAAAATTGAAAATGGATATTTCAAATTGTTATCAGGGTTTCCCACATAAATGTTTATAATTATCAATATTTGCGGTGCTTCTAAGCTTCTAAATAATCTAGGGAATGATGCATAGTTGGTTCACAATGTACTTTGACAACTTTACCACACCCCTTCGAGATTGCTCAAACACGCTCATCAAGTTTAGTACCACAAAAAACTCATCCACAAAATTACAACCTCAATCTACTCACTACCAAAAGTCCCGAAAACCATGTTCATACATAACACAATCCATCATAAACTACCATCTAAGCAATCAAATTGCGAAGTCTATCAACTCAGAAGGCATATCTTCCCGCTGCGGAATCCAACATATGCAACTGACGTGCATGATATATCTTGTTTCCCTGCGTAAATATAACGTGCAACCTATGATTAGGTAACTCACAGAGTAAATTGCGAGAGATTGTAAGCTTTTTACATACCATAAAGTTAGAAACGAAACCAGGAGATCAACAATAACTTATTCTGTAATTTCAATACTTGTGATTGGTGAGGGTAGATGTCATGCAATTATCGTGGACAGTTGCTTTTTAATAGACTCCTCGACTCAAAAGAAATGTAACCAAAAGTAAGAACGAAAAATAGAGAACAAAGTACAACGTAATAAACAAGTGTAGCAGCAACTACATATATTAATACCCAGAGAGAAAAAAAAACACTTACGAGTACCTAAATCATACTACTAGAACTACAACACACTGCTAGACTCCCCACTAACTTTCTACTCAAATCTTGACCTCCATAATACCTTCCTAGTTTAAACACATAAGATCTTAGATCAATTTATAGCTTAAGAGATCTAACTAGGAAAATAGTCACAAGTCCGAGTTACAACCCAACCCCCCCACCACCACCGACCACCAAAACCACCCCAAAAATAAAAAAAATGGCTCTGCCTAGCTAGACCGATCAACAACTACTTATTAAGACTCAGACACACTTTCCTTATACTTCTCTAATTGAACATCAAAAATACTCTTTCAGCCGTCAAACTTTACTGGACAATGTAGATGCATTTTAAAATACAAGAGGAAAAAACAACTTCAACAAGGTGAAAAACAATTGAATTATCCAAACAAGTTCTGCTTGCATACCTGTCTGGTATGTGATGGAAGGCCTAAGGAAGTTGCCCTGTGCAATGGAATAGGAAGTATGATTGTGCGGAACTTTGGCCCACTGAAGAAGAAAGTAATGTACTTCTCAGTGAAAACCTTTTTCCTTGTGAGAAGTTGAATCCATCACGCTTGGTCACCTCAGAAAAGCACCTGGCTTTCCACATCCAAAAGTCGTGCATCTTGAAAATCTTGAGTTTTTCAATTTTCTCACGTTGAGATGCTGAGTAAAGAGTCATGCTTCAAATCAAGAAACACATCAATTTTCGTTGCTCTATGCCAAATTTTAATATCTATATGGCTTTTAAGTACCCCTCGATAAAAAAGGAGTGGAACTTCCAGAAAAGGCATAAAGAAATAAACAACATAGTGAAAAAGAAGATGTCTCGAAAGCATCGCATAGTTGGGATCATTATGACGGTTGAAGGGTAGTCAAAATGATGATTTAAACTTAGATCTATCAATAGTAATTATAGCGAAGGCCGTAAGTGCTCTGAATCGATGCAATTTATAGCTTAAAAAAAACAAACTGCTGGCATTTCATAAGCAGTTTTCCAGTTAGAAGATCATTGATTCTGATAAATAACATCTCCTTCTAGACTTGTCTGTGTTACAAAATTTCATGAAAGTCAATTTCCAACTATCAATATTTCATTCTCCCCTGAGGATATGTTTGATGATCAGATCATTGTACGATGCAGTAGAGAACAAACTAGACAATTTTCATGAAAGAACTTTCGGGATAAAAAGATCAAAGGTGCAATGATAAAGAGCAAGAGACTACAAGCATGTTTGGTCAAGCTTCTGAAAGATATGCTTATTTGAACAATTCTTAATCAAAGAAAATAGTGTTTTGGTGAGAAGCCGTAGTATTTGACTAATCAATTTTAAAAACATTTCGAGCAACAATTAAGTGTTTGGTCATGCGTTAACAAGTGCTTAAAGTGTATTGTCTCAAAGTGCTTTCCCAAGAGTCCTTTCTAGCTTCTAAAAACAACTTGTATCGCACTCAAAACACTTATTTCCTCCCAAAAACCTTGGCTTGAACTCTCACTTTTTTTTTATTAAAAAAAGCAACTTTTGGCGCTCCCCAACTTGGCCAAAGGATATACAGTTGAGTAACATGTGAATGATAAAAAATTGCTTCCTTTCGCTTCTGGGTTCACATTTTTGCTCACGCCAAAGAGTACAAATTCCCCTAACAGATCATAGATCACCATGAATAAAAGTTAAACAGACGGCATGGATAGTAAGGATTCATATAGCCGATCCGAACTAGCTTGGGATTGGAGGTCATAGTCATTGTAGCTGTAGTATTATTCAATTTCCTATGTTTCAAATCTTGAACCAAAATCTACATGCGAACCAATACCGTTTTGTGGTAAACCTCTTCCTGCACTCTTTTCCTCCTGTCCAATCAGCTCCTTTTTGTTTTCCCGTCTGAGCTAAAAATCTAAGGTGCGACAATTAACAACAAAAATTAAGATAGGAAATATTCAAGAACCTGATTACTTACACCATTAAAATTCTGGCAAATTTTGGGAGAATGTTATAATATTTCAGGGTATATAATATACATTTTGTGCACGAAGTTTGTTTAGCTTATATTCAGAATGTACTTTTGGCAACGGTAATTGCAAAAACACCATTTTTTTCGATTATTATATATCAATAGGGTTGAAGGGTTAGCTTAGCTCACTTGTGATCTCTATACCTTTTGCACAGTAGAGGTGTGAGGTTGAAACTCTATAGGTAGTGTCGCTTGCTGGATCCTTATTTTATTGCCCAGCCGTGTTATTTGATGCAAGGCCAGCACTAACTTTTTCAAAATCTCCGCGTCATTTAGATGAATCCAAGGGGTTAAGGAGATGGGACAACCATGGTGACGCTTGGGCCGTTGGAGAGGCGTCCCAAATTTGGAAAGAGATGCCAACATATTTTGTTTGTCAATTTGCAGAGAAGGAGTGTTGGGTACCCCTGAGGAATATTGCCTTATGGTAGTTGAGTGAAGATATCTCCTGGACATCAGTTGTGTTGATTAGATCAACTCGCTGGCCAACTTACATTCTGTTGCAATTAGGTGATGTTTTTCTGTGAAATTTCGGTTCATTTTTTCGCATTTGCTGCAGTTTCATTAACTGCTGCATCCTGCCGCTCCTTCTGCAACATTTGCTGGCGTCTGCGACTTTGGCTGCGAGGACTTTTGAATTGTGTTGTATTGGGACACCTAGGTTTGCCTTGCACTGGGGTTCGTTCACTTTTTTCGACTTAATGAGCTTATGTCACTTGTCGACTAGGACGTATATAATTTCGTTGCAAAGAACCAGTTGACACCTGTTGCAGTGAGTTCAAATAATTTACCCCTGCCCCAAATCCAATTGTAACGCAGGCTGGTATGTATTTATCATGTCCTTGCTGAGAGTTGGAATTTGTCGATACGCCAACAAGGAATCATGTGGCAAGTTGGTGAATCATTCTGCGGCGGCGATTTCCTTGCTTTGCTGATGTTTTCATTACCTGCGACTTTGAAAAATTGTTGCTCCAGCGTAGCTGGTTGCACAGCGGTGTTAATAGTTGGTTCTGCAACTTTTCTGCTCGTGCTTTGTAGGAAGAAATAGGGCACACACTTTGAGTTTTGGCTGTAGTGAATTCAGATAAGGTTTGCCTTACATTGTCATTCGACCTTGTTTAACTGATGGCTTATGTTATCATTTTGAAGACTATTAACAGGATTCTGGGGTCGCGGGGGAATGATATTTTAAGAGCCAGTAAGCCACCTGCTGCGGTGAGTTCACGAATTACCCTGTCCCAAATCCGATCTGGAACCAGGTTTTACCACATTTATCATGTGTTGTTGAGAATTGGATATTGTCGATACGCCAGACAAGGAATAACGTTGCCAGTTGCTGAGATAACTCTGTTGCATTGCCTCCACGGAACCCTGTACGGGCTGCATTGGTGGATTAGTTTGAAGCTGCATGGAAGACTGATGAAGTTGCCCCTGCTGTGGAGAAGAAGTCTTGCTGCGTGCCAAATTGTAACTGAGAAACTTAATTATATTCTTCTCAAGCGAGACCAGTTTTTCCTTGTGAATAAGTTGAATATCCTGCTTGTTAAGCCGCAAAAAAAGCATAATGCGTTCCAGCATTATCTTGTACATCTCGAGCTTTTCAATTTTCTCATTTTCAAGACGCTGATGAAGAGAGTCATGAAAAAAATCAGGAAAAAAAATCAGTTTAGTTACAGTTTCTTTTCCTCAGCAAACTTTTGAAATTCATGCTTCAAGTACCTCCCATGGCAATGAAAAAGGGAGTAAAGTTTAAGAAAGGACATAAAGAGACAAATAACATAGCTCGCAAGGTTCACACAATTAGGAACAATGTTGATCCAAGTGCTTTTAAATTAAGATGAATTGAGCCCTTGCCCGAAGAATGGAGCCTTAGTTCCTTTACCGAAAGCAAAACAAACTTACAGAAAAATTCAACAGAAACAAATGATGCAGATGCTAGAAATGAACCAGAGTACTGTTTCTCAATATGACAATTGACAGGAACGGAACCGAATTAAAGAAGCAAAAATGAGAATTTAGTGTTTTGAGCTTTCTGCATCAGTTCCCAGTTTAAGGAGTTTCCAGTAACCAATCGAATACAATATGCCTTACACCTTAGGAATTGTTGATGACATACCTGCTGCATTTTATGAGCAATTTTCTCGTATAAATCATTGAGGTCTGATAAATACATCTCCTTCAGATACTTGATCTGCGTTACAAATTTCAATAAGTCAATTGCGGAGATGTCAAGAATGCATTTCCACGTTGTTAGGTGATGATTAGATCAACTGTTCGATGCACTAGAGAATCTTCACAAAAGAACCTTCCAGATAACAAGGTTAAAAGTGAAGTAGAAGAGGAACACTACAACTAATTAACATGTAACTGATCTTTGCTTCCTTTAGCTTCTTGGTACTCACATCAAGAAAACAACTTCCGTAATGTGATCATAGACTAGCCCAACCAGGGGGAATTAAAATATACTTTCTTAAAGTTAGGTTGGAAGATATAACACAGTTTAATAGCAATCACCATTTTCCCCCCACTTTACGCCTTTATCATCAACGAAGTCAAAAACAAGGGTAAGCAATGAAATAATAATGATGTAGTTGGCAACTAAATCCCGAAATAAGACATACATAGGTACGAACCAATAATAGAACTTGGTTTCTTACATTACCAGACGTGTATTACCTCCTAACATCAATGTATTTCATGCTCAGATGAATTATTGGTCTTTCTTTTGCTACTAAATCCCTAAATAAGACATACACAGGTTGGACGAACCACTAAAAAAACTTGGTTTCACGCAGGTTGATTGTGAGGAAGCTGAGGCCGCTTCCTGCTGAATAGGAGTTTTGTAGCAGCTGAACGTGCATTAGATCTCAATGCTGATGTGAGTTACTAATAAAGTAAGACCACTTCGAGGCTGGTGCTCTGCTCTACCTCTGCTTGGAACAACACCTAATCTGGTAAAAGAGGGAGGTTCATCACAGAGAAGGTGCTGGTAACCTGGGTTTTTAACGTTTTTTAGGCGCACAGTTCTTAACTCAGTGGATGACGCGTCTGATCATCTACCCTTCTCCACTTAAATCCTAAAATTTTGTGAGATGCGCCTAATCCAATACGTCCAATATTACACTCTTACCACTAGATCAAAGTCTGGTCATCTCCGCATTAATCTTTTTCCAATATCAATAACAGTCTTGCGGTGTTTGGTGAGTCCAAATATTCTATTACAGGGAGCTTGAATGCTACGTTTGGGCAGCAGAGCAGACTAAATATTGCAGAATTCATTTGGACTGCACTTTCACAGCCAAAGCATCGATTTATTGTGTGGTTGGCTGTACAAGGTAGATTACTTACAAAAGAAAGTCGATCTCTGGAGACTCAGTTACACATCTTGGATAGAGACATTGAGAGATAGCATCCAACAACGAGAAGGACTAATCATACCCAAGGGTGAGGTTCAGTATTAGACTTACTGAAGAGCTAGGAGACGCTAGAAACAGTCATAGTCGATTATCAAGTTTACTTAGCGCCTAATTATCTTCTTGTTTAATGTAAACCTATTCGGTCTTAGTAATCTTATGGTGTAACTTCCTTTGTTGGCTTCACAATGAAACGGGGGAATGGGAGAATACAAAGCCATGTTAGTGTTATATGTTTATTCTTGGAGAAGTCAAAGTATCCATTATTACTAGCTAGTTAACCAGTCACGTAAAGTAGAGAATGACGTTTTTCCACAGACGAAGCCATTGGAATTCTCTATTATAAGAATAAAATAAAAACAACAAGTTATACAACTAATACAGATGAACGAATGTCTTTTCACAGAAACATCTTCGGATAGCCATATATTCAGGAATATACTTCTAACCAAATAGTTTATCCCTCAAAACTAAGCAATTAAGATTTTAGTTGCCAGGTACTGTAATCAATTATTTATCAAAATACGCTCCCTTCTAATTATGCCAGTGCATGTGAGACTAATTTTTTGTCGTTGACCTATATTGATCCAAGCAGGCTCCCAAGCGCCATGACATGATGATTCATGCTCGTTTCTAACAGTTACTGTTATATGACTCAGGATTCTATTCCTCTAATAAATTGAATACATAAAGCACCTTGCGTGGAAGGGGTATGGTCATGAATTTAGCTGAAACACTTTGGTTACGGTACCTCTTCTATACTTACTCTTAATCATAGGAAATATTTCGAAACATTCAACTATTTCTTATAATACTATAACTAGCCCAATTTATAAAATTCACATCGAATTTCCACAATTTTCAACTCTTGTGCCAAATTAAAAGTACATTGCAAACTGAACCTTTGGATCCTCCTTCCTGCCAATCACCTCCACAGGCATTTCCATTTCCATCTGACTGTAGAATTGTCAAAGAACTTGATTAGTGTTTACATCATCAAAATTTCAAGTAATTTTTTGCACAATGTTACTATTTCAAGGCATATTAAATTTACTTTTTTTATGACCAGGGTGGTTTCGAGCACCCTCCTAACCTCGGTCCACTAAGGCTTATCCTGTAAAGAAGGGAAAAATCACTAGTGTTTTTTTCCATCTCCCCTTAGATCAAACTCGAGTATCTCGTATTCTCAACCATATTTTATTGACCACTACACCAACACCTTTCCTGTCCAAAATGTCTTGGGTAAAGAAAGTTAAGTTTTTCTACTTTATTTTGGATATTTGAAATATATTATACTTCTATCGTTTATTCTATTCTAATTATAGAAGTATGAAACTCACACAAAAATCTCCATCATAACTGCAGCCTTTGTTGTATAATATTGTTATACAATTAATTTTTACGAACCACCTTTATTGGATAATATTGTTTTTTACAAATTAATTTTTACAAACTACTTTTTTGAGCCAAGCTTCTATCTATAAATAAGATGTTCTATCCTCTTACCCTAAGCTTGGAGAGCCCTACTAGTAGAAATTTACAACTAAGACCCTCGTACGGGATAACATCGAGATTATTGTTACTTTTATTGTAACGATCAAGTAAATGTCGTTTTCGATCGCTCCTCCTTCTTCTCTCTCTGATACCCATCAAATTCTCTCTATCTTAGATTTAATTAGTTTTTCAAGTTCTCTGTATGAATCAACTTTTCCAATTCAAATCTAATCCAAAAAAATTGAGTTTTTACTTTTGAAATTGCAATTACCATCAGATTCCAATTCTAATTGGGTCCTGACATCCAAAACAATATAACTTTCCCAACTAAACAAAACACACACTTGCTACCTTTGGATTGCTGTTAATCCCCGTTGTGATGCATAACGGCCAATCACACGAAAAATAAATACGAAAGATTTCAAACAACTATATAACATCACATTACAAAGAGAGAAAAAAAACAAAGGGTACAAGTAACGATCACAAAAAAAAAGGGATAGAGAATCACTAACCAAACACCACCCACCTCGAGATTATTATCAATATCCATCGCATGCTAAATTTTGTGATTCTCCCAACTGAGCCTAGTATATGTAATTTTTATATAGCTATATATATAGAGTTTACAAAGTTTATAATATAGTCTCTCAAAGAATAGTTTTTTATAAACTTTTGTTAAATAAAATATCCATCAGAAAGTATTTTTATTTTATAATAAAAAAGTCCATCCAGTTTGTTTTGTAGGCATAAAGGTCTCTCAATTATATTAATAATAATTTCAAAGTTTCTACTACTCTATTTTTATAATTAAAAAAGTCCTTATTATGTTTTAACTTTGGGAAAAATCAAACCAAATCAAACCATGAAGTAATTAAGAAGGAAAAACCTAATTAATGTTTTGATTTAAAAAAAAAAACGGCGTATTAATTATATGTCTCAAATAGATTTTTATTTAAAAGTGGGTAAAGATCAGAAAATAATAAAAATAAAACCAAATAATCTTCTTTTTGTTTATTTTTTGTAATAACGGTATTATAGTTAAAAGGGGAAAATATTTTTAAAGGATAAAATAACATAGATTAAGGCTCAAAGGGTGTCCTTGATTTTCACATGGGAGGTCCTAACTATCCCTCATCAATGACAAAAATGGTAAAATTTCGAAGGCGGCCAAAATGGCACGCAATATTGCAAACCTGAGATCTATTAGTGCTCCCGTGAAGACTCAAGATCCTTTGAGTCTTAACCAAAGAAGAGGACTATTTTGATTCTTCCTCTCATTTGGTCAAAAGATTTTGTAAGTGTGATGTTTTAAAAGTTATAAATTTGGATATTAAACAATGTTCGTGGTATATGTATTTTTATTATTTAAAATAACATACTAAGTGCATATGTTTATGGTTATAACTTGTAGTTGAAGCTGACTATTTTTTGTTGTAACTTATATTGACAACACATCTTGTCACTCATATGACCATTAGTTTCTTGTTTACTTCCTCATGATCAGTAGTTTCTTAAACTCTATGACCATTAAGGTAACTTGTAACTCGTGTACCAATCTACCCTATTACTACCCCTTATGCAACTACTGATTATATGAAGACTTCTGCACCCTATAAATAGTGGTGTTTCGTTCTCTTTGTGAAGTATCCCAAGTAAGAAGTGAAATAATCTACAAAAATGAGAATGAAATAAATTGCAAGGTGGAGTATAAAGAGAGAGTTGAACATATAAAATATCGAGAGTATTTGTAATTACAAGAAGGTGTTCTTTTGGCGAGCATTAGATTGTCAAACATAACCTCGGAGTTGTTTGAGTTGTACGACTTGTTTAAACTGTTTGTATCCTGGAGGGGACAAGTCAAAGTATTATGCTGGACCGTGTAAGATTATGTCGGAGTGGCTTAAATCTCCTTAAATAGATCTACGATATTTGTGCCTCGACTAAAAATTGTTTTATTCAGGTTTGGTCGTTTATTTCCAACTGTGAATAGTTTGTATTTTTGTCGAGTATATTTACCCAATAAATAAATTTGAAGTTATGACTGTGAAACGTTGGGAGTTATCGACCCTTACTATATTAATTAAAAGTTGCAATTTATTACAATGTCTAAAAACCTATTTTGACATGTATGATGATTATTTTCAATTGTTTAAATTATATAAAATCACCGAGAATAATAACACATATTGGTGTCCTTAAGATTAGAAGGTTCATAACAAAAAAATTGAATAACATTAGTAACTAAAAAGATTTATATCATGGCAAAGGGATATTATTTTGAACACATGAGGATCTAAAACAAAACACAAAGATGAGTAATTTTAGTAACTCATGGATTGCAAATTTTTCCTGTGATAAATATCTCGACAGGTCGAAAAGGAAAAAACCGAACACTACTAAACTAAGATAGTATAACAAATTTTAATCTTTGAAAATCGATTAAAATAGGATTCTATTTAAGGAAACACACTTTACAAATCAAAGTATAGATTTTTTTTTTCAAAAAAGACATTAAAATATTGTTTGTGAAACAATTGGACCGTTTGTTTGTAAAAGTGTAGCAAAGAATCCAACAGAGAAAAATTTGGCGATGATTATTTCAAATTTCAGCATAAGTTGCCACTGAAACTTAAGTATTTTATCAAAATAATTGCAGTACTTCCCATAATCTAGGGAAGGGTGTCCTGTGTTCACAAGTACACGAAACATAAACAATTTTAATCAATCCAAACAAACATGTTGCAATCGATAATGTTGTTTTGTGCACTAGATTGCCATGGCACCCTATTCGTATTGCATCTGTGGATTAGTTTCGAACCATCATGGATTGTGGTTGCGGAAGTAGCCATGGGAAGACTGTAGAAGCTGCGACGTCTGGTGGTTGGCATATGTGGGCTACGTTGATTTGCTTGGCCTCTGTTTTCATCTTAACTTCAATCTTCGAAAAGTAGTTGCTGGCTCTGCCACATTCGTTGGCCTGACACTCGAATTTTCGTAGGGAACCGAGTTTTCCTCGTATTGGATTCGCTCGACTTCTGTGTACGAATGAGCTTTATGTTACCTGTTGAGATTGGGGGTTAACGGATTTTGTTTTGCCAAAAATCCAGTAGACCCCTGTTTGCAGGAAGTTCAAAGAATTACTCTGTCCCACATCGAAATTGGAAACAGGCTGTATGAATTTAATCATGTATGATGAGTTGTTTGATATTTGTCGATAACGCCCAGACAAGGAATTATGCTGGGCAATTTGGTGAAATTTTCGGTGCAGTAACTGCTGCAGTGAGTTCATTGCTCGCTGATGGTCCATTACTGCTGACTTTGAAGAATCTGTTGCTGCATCCCGTAGCTGGTTGCACAGAGCGGTGGAGATTTTTGCTGTAGGGATCGAGTTTTTGCCTTTACGGGGTTTTCGTTTCCACTTTCTGTACTTAAGGCTTATGTTATCCTGATGAAGTCCCCCCTCCGTGGAGAAGAAGAATTCATGCTGCGTTCCCAATTGAACCTTAGAAAGGAAACTTATGTTCTTCTCACCGAGTCCAGCGCGCCCTTGTGATAAGTTGAATGTCCTGCTTTTTTTAAGCCGGCAAGAAAAGCATAATTTGTTCCAGGCGCACCTTGAAACATCTTATCTTTCTCAATGTTCTCATTTTGAAGCACGGTGATTAATAGAGTCAATCGCTAATCAGTAAAAAGAAATCAGTTCCGTCACATTCATGCTTCTATTACATAACATAGATCAGCAAGTTTATACAATTCACCAGAATATTGATTCGAGTGCTTTAATTCAAAGAATCAAGCCCTTGCCCGAAGAATTATGGGGGCTTAATTCCTTCCGAAAGAAAAAAAAGAAGGAACAGAAAAATTACATGTGAAAATGACGTTTTATGGTATCTACTCGCCACCGCTCGCGTTACTCATCACTCACAGGCTTTAACCAACAAAACTTCACATCATTCACAATGCTCACAACCCAAGAAATAATGGCAATGCTGAATGGAATGTATTGGCTGCTTTAACATATGAGAGCACTGTTTTTCTAAAGATGACAATCGACATAAAAGGAACCCACATTTAAGAATCCAAAATGAAAAGATTTAGTGTCTGGATGAGCTTTTCTGCTTCAGTTCCAGTGTTGTAGGTGTTTTCCAAATAACCAATAGATACAATATGCACTACACCTTGGGCATGCCTATATGCAAATTATATGGGCGTTTTTTCATTTGACAAAACTGCAAGGGAGTGAACAATGATGAATCACTTAATTAAGGGGGTGTTTGACGACATACCTGCTGCACTTGTGCGCAATTTTTTCCTCGTATAAATCCGGTGTGAGGGCTATAAATACATCTCCTTCATAATACTTGATCTGCATGTAACAATTTTTCAGTAGTCATTGCGAAATGTCAAGAATGCATTCCCATTGGTTAATTGGAGTGTTTGTAGCAGCTGAACGTGCGTGAGATCTCAATGTGAAAAAATATCACACTTTGTGGCTGAACACGTTTTTTCCTGTAAAAGAATCGATGGTTTCATTACAAAGAGTGTGCTAGTACACGATCTTTTTGAGTGTGCTAGTAACACGAGCTTTTTTTTTTTTTTTTTTTTTTTTGTTTTTTTTTTTTTGGGGCACCAAAGTTTATAAACTCGTGGATAATGCTTATGACTCCTGCTATCCTTCTCACAAAACTACTAAATTGAGTGACATGGGCCTAACTAAACGTCAAAGTGTTATGCTCTACCACTAAGTCAAAGTGTCCGCTCATCTCCTTCAAAAGCTTAAGCCTTTTCCAATACAATAGCATTAAGGGTTTTTGGGTGATTTAAATTATTGATGGTACCTATAATGCATATTGGGGTAGCAGAGCAAAAATTAAATATTGTGGCGTTGGATAACAAAGAAAGATGAAGGTCGTTGGCTATAACAGAAGAAAGATGAAGGGAATCTAACTGTTCTAGTGGAAGAAGATGCTTTACATGGTGTCTTTATGAGAGTCAATATTGGATACTCAGTGTTAGACATGGAAGGTATAAAGAGGAAGAAGTTGAATCTATCCTCCATGGAAAGCAATGAATACTGATTTAGGTTGTACAGATTTAGAAAGATGCTATGAAAAGATTAGACGTCTTATAGTGGCTTAATTATTTTTTCTGTGCTAGTTGGAAATTAGAAGGGTGGCTGAGATGATAGGTTACATTATGGTGTTTGTAAGTTGTCTTGGTTGGTAGTGGTAATTACAGTTGACCAAAAAGAAATTACTGACACCGTAGTTGGCATCACAAGTGAAAAACTACAGAATGGAGAAATAGATGCATGTTATATATATGCTTCTTCTATTAGAGGAAATCAATGTTAAACAAAGTCGTCTATAGAAAAGGACGATTATTTTTCAATGACTGGAAGCATTGAATTCTCTATTTTAAGAAATAAATAAGAAAAGGGAAAAGCATATCAAACTAATAAAAGGAACAATGTCTTTTCACACAACTGCTTGCACAAATAGCCTTTATCACCTCAAACTAGCAATTAAAGTTGTAGGAAGGGGAAAGTAATAAACCAAGATTGGCGGAAGAATTTGTGTTCAGGAGATGGGGAAGGAAGATCGATTGAAGACTTTTTTTATTGAAACTTAGCGGACAGATTATGTCATGAATTGATTTATGATCCACAGATCAATTCACATTTTCAAAAGCGTTGTGACAACTAAAAGTACCATTGCAGACAATTACCTTTTGATAAATTCGTCCTGCAAATCAGCTCCATTTGCATTTCCATCTCACCTGTATTATCAATGTAAATTTTCTATAAGTAAAGCAAAACTTTAAAAAGATAAAACAATATTTAAAGAATCTTGATTGCTTACATCATAAAATTCAACCAAAATGTAACAACAAATGTTATATATTTCAGGGCATATTATTACAATTTTAATGTCTGTGGTGTCCGAGACACTCCCATCCAGCAATAAGTATCAGATAAATCTGTCACTAAAGAATATGCAAGGATCACCTGGCTTTTTAGTTTCTGAATCAATTTAGGTTTTTTTTTTTTTGTCTCCTGTGGGCCGTTCAAACGCAAGACCTGTGATCTAGGACTTTATCTGGACAAAATGTCACATTGTCCTACAATCCAAAGGTACTTGTTAGAAAGATAAGTGAGAGTCCAATCTCCACTTTTTTATTGGTTAATATTTCTATCTGTTTATCTGTACATTATAAAAGTCCGAATCTCCACTTACAAAATTTGATTCCATTTTTAAAGTGCCAAATGTATTGGATAATATTTTGTTACAATTAATGATAATACTTCTTGTGAGTCCAGAGTCACAGTGAGAGAACCCTCATTAGTAGGATTATACTAAGACTCATGTAGAAACTAGGGATAAATGATAACTTAATTGAGATTATAGTGCTACTTTTTATTGGATAACATACGAGAGGAAATTAATGTCGGGATATGTAATATCTTACTTTGCTATAGCTAATTAGAAGTTGAATTACAGAACAGCTTAACTACATTGACAATAAAACTACCCAGATTAAATCCCAATTAATGAGGCAACCAGGATCAAAACATCTCGGCCACGCTATTCTGAAGGTTTTGTTTTTATAAACTCTAAAAAGGAGCTAGAATGTTAACAAAAACCATTTCGTAAATCAATTTCTCCCTCATGTATCTTATCTTTCCCTTCTATTCTCTAATCTAATTATGATATTCTCATTTTCTTCTATTTGCAGATCCGAGAGCTACGATGATACCACGAGTTCTCGCTATTGAGATTTCAATTACTGTTTCAATTTTGTTGTACTAGACATCCATTTTCTAGTAGGTTCCTTAAATCATTGAAAAGTGTCGCCAAAAACTAAGTGATTTTTACTTTTTGAAAGGCAATCACAAGCATGATCCAAAATAGGGATCCTGGACAAGTAACTGTCCAACCAGAACAACACTGCTACAGTTAGGTGTTTGCTAAAGTAAAACTCCGTTTCAGTGGGTGATAAGCCACAAAACAACAATTAAAAATAAACAATTGTTAGAGTAGTAGTGTTTAATCATTGACAAAAACAAAAGACGGAAAAAAGTACAGCTAAAGATTGGAAAAAAGAAGAAACATATTACCTTGAGTATTTATTTTATCAATAACTTCTCCATCCTGACCAACATTTTTAAGACCTGAACCTGAGCATAGTACTATATTATATTGTTTCTTATGTGTATATATGCTCTCAAATAGTACTTTCTGTTTACAAAAAGAACTAAAATCCACTTTTCTTTGTAGATTGTTTAAAAAAATGACTTTTTTCTTATTTGGTAATTTTAATTACATATTTCATTGACCAAGAACACTCTTAAAGAACAAAGATGTAATTCTTTATCTTAAAAAAAAAGACAAATCTTTTAGTCTATTTCAAAAAAGATGACTTTCTTTATTTTGGTTAATTTTTAAAAATTTAAATCTCATCTTTTTCACGTTCATGTTGATAAGACAATCAAGATTAAAGATTAATTTTGTATATTATATATCTTTAATTTAGGAAACACATGATTTAAGTTTCTTTGTTATTTTTCTTAAATTCTTTGTCAAGTCAAAATTCGGGACCATTATCTTTGAAACGGGAAAGGACAATATTTTTTAATCAACCTTTTTTTTTAAAAAAAAATGATGGTCACTCACGAATGATGATAATAATCTTTAAAAATTATCTTATGTATTTTATAAGAAGTTAGTCATTTTTGTTTGTAAATATAAAAGGCCACTCAATTAATGAAACCTATTTAGAACAAAGTCAATTCCAACTCTATTTCTCATTATAGAAAAAATCACTAACACTATGCTATAGCTCGAAAAAGAGATCCAATCAACCCAAGAAAGTAAGAAAGAAAAAAAAAGGACAAGAACTAAATCTAATGTTTTTGGATTACCGCCTAAGGGATTACACACTCCAAGCAACACTTAAAATGCACTATTCAATGTCCATTTAAAGTTCAAAATTAAAGCCACATCAATCGGTTATCAATAAAACTAGCCATAATGAATACTTGCTCGCAGAATTGCTTTAGAAAAAAACCTTTATATTTGAATAACCGATTAAAAGAGTAATTCATTATTTAAGGCAACATACCATTCCCAAAAGAAACAAATTGAATTCCAAAGAAAAAAGAACCATAATTTTTTTGAGAAAAAAATTGGGACTTGGCTTGTAGTGTGCTTAAAGATCCAAACCGAGAAAAAATTGGGAGAAGATGGATATTTCGAATGCAACCTACGTTGCACGTGAAACTTAAGTAATTATCAGAAATAATTGCAGATACTTCACATAATCTTAGGGAAGGGTTGCATGTGTTCATATATGCACTGAAACATAAACAATTTCTAATTTATCCCAACAATCATGCCGCTGCAACATTTGCCGGCGCTGTTTGATGTTCATCTAACTTTTAAAAAAAATATCAATAGTAACACTTCCTAGAGTAAAATGAATAATTATAAATCAAATTAAATATGACTGAATGAAAAGGATCAATGATAAGATGTTATAATTATCATTTTTTTCTATTTCATTATAATGTTCGTTACTATGTAATTTTTTATGTAATACAGAGATAGGTGTTTTTACATTTTAATGCCGATATACTTAAGTATTATTTAATAAATGTTTTGTGGATATCACATCGTTGTGCAAGCTCGAATATTTTCTAGTTTACTATATGCAACGTCAATCAACTTCATATGTATTTGTTTAATTTATCGAAGAGGAAGAATTGAAGTACAAACACGAACGACGCAAACTAATATTACGGATGCATTTTGGTTATCTTCTCGTTATTTGTCTACTAATAAAAGAATTTTTTAATGAAATTCCCAAAAACTTGGTCACTCCTAGGTATTTGTTGAGAAAAGACTTTTTGAGCAGTTACTAATTATTTTTTTTTTTGGCAACCTTTAATATGCAATTGGAACGTTAATTTGGAGATTGGCCTTTGTTATTTGCTTCCTATTTTATAGAGCAACGGGCGCTTTGACGTGTTTGTTCCTTGTGATTATAACAAGTTTCTATATAACTTCAAGAAAAAATTACATTTCTGAATAGAAAATACTTGTATTGCATGGACTTAGTGACAAAATAATTTGTAAATAAATTTAAATTCTTTTCAATATTATAACTAGATTATTCATAAAATTAAGTAATCAAACCAAATGAGGATGTAACACCAAGTTAAAGGTTAAAAGATCAAATGACTTCTAATGACATATCACATAATTTTAAAGAAATTTTAAATTTCACATGAGTTATTACTTGGAAGATCTCACTTAATGTTTGAAGAGACTGTATGTATATTGAAAATTTTCAATATTCCTAACCTTTTTATGAATCACAATAATTATAACAACTTCCATATGTCATTATGCTTATCCCACAAATATTTGAAAATAGATTAAATAAGTAGATTAATAAATAATAAAATGCTAACGAATGCAAAATATTAAATAACAAAAATTAAAGAGAGATAGTTTCCAGTGGTAAAAGAATGGAAAACGTCCTCTATACCTAACAAAAACATACATAGATTTTCCTCCGTTTTATTGCATATGTGATGACCAATTACATCCATAACAGAGTAACATTAGCATAGCTAAGTGTAGTCCATTCACATAAATGTTGTGATGATAATGTAAATACCTCCACCAATAATCATTCATCAACAATTATAACAATCGAAATACTAAGTGTATACAGTCATCTAAATGATTTTGAAATCATTTGTTGATAGGTATAGAAAGCCAGGTCCAGGACTAGAAAAGTCTATCACCATTGTTGATCTACATAAAAAATCCTAGGAGAATCATTGGTTACAAATGTTACACAATCATAAGAAAATGAAGGTCAAATGACATTGGGTTTTCACATTTAAAACTATTTCTTTCTTATTTTCTATGTTTTTTTATTTTTTTCATTTTCAAGTTTAAAATTAACTATGTAAATGAGGTTGTTGCATTTATATTGAGAATGTGTTTCATCATTTGCTTCCATATACATGCAAGGAAAATTATATATAAGATAACAGGTATATAACTTCTGAATCAAATTCTTTACTTACAAACATAGGAGCATACGTTTCGATATAAAATATTTAGAAGATAAAGACTCTATTTAAGATTATAACGATATCAAACTTAATACTAATACATCAATTAATTAAAACTGGACATCTGATTAATCGTTAGAATGTTATATAACAGTTATTATGACCGCTCGAAGCGCGACGAATTCACTAGTATGTTTTATAACTTGGGCAAATCAAAACCAAACCCAAACAACACCAGAAAGTAAGATAGCAGGGAAAAAAAACTAAATTTAATGATATATTGATTTACGCGTAATAATTATATTTCTCATCAAAATAAGATTTTTTCTTTTGAAAAGATGAGTACTGCCTGCACCCCTTCTTCCCCCACTCTCCCTTTTCTTTTCTTTCTTTCGTCTCCCTGCTCTTCCCGTGCCCCCGGGGGCCCCCTCTTTTCTCCCCGCTCCCCTCCCCTCGCTCCCCGCCCCCTCTGGCCCCCCCTTCTGGCCCACGCCGATTTTACACCTTTGTAACTTTAGTGTTAACGCAAGTTATAAACTATTGATCTCCCCTAACTGTATTGTGTGTATATGCCATTTTATTATTTATACTTAAATACTAAGTGTCCTATATTTATGGGTTATAAATTGTGGTAGAAGATGGACTATTTTATTATTTTGCATGATTGTTGGAGTATTTAAGGTTCCAACCAAGCCCTTTTCAAACCTCGGGGGCTAGTTCTAGACTTACAATTTTGCTCCTCATTCCACAAAATAATTGTTGATACTTTAAGTTCTAGGAAAAGTTAAAGCACCAAAAAAGTGTTATTTTTATATGCACAAAAAGACATATAAAACGTTTATTTTTATATGCACAAAAAGTTCAACAATGTTTGAACACTTTTTATATCTTGAGCCTATATAAATATAACAGTACACAGAGGTTAACTGTAAGGCATGGATTTTCAGAACTATTTATGATAAAAGAAGTCAAAAAATAATTTATGGCATGAAAAACTATAAATTACCTTGCACTTTAGGATAGAAGAATCATATATAAACCGCCCAAATCATTATTTTAAAAAAAAAAAAAAAAAAAAAAAATTGAAGTAATCCAAATAATACATTTTCAAACTAATTTTTTTAACTTTTTTTAAATGAGGGTAGATGTGAGCCAGTTGGTTATAACGCAAGGTGATATTTGAGGCCGTTTTGACCGGTACGGGCATATATGAGGACTGTTTATTAGTAACAAAAGATTTATATATGGAGGGGATTATTAATTTTGAACACTTTGAACACATGAGATCTTCAAAAACAAAACACAAAGATGAGTATTTTAGTAAATCATGATTGCAAATTTTCCTGTGATAAATATCTCAAGGGTTTAAAAGGAAAAAAAGAAACCAATAACTATCATAGATAGTATAAACAAACTATATCTTTGAAAAGCGTGAAAATAGGATAACTATTTAAGGAACACCATTACAAAATCAAAGTATAGAGTTATTATTTTTTGCAAAAAAAGAACATTAAAAATATTGTTGTGAAAACAATTGCGACGTTGTTTGTAAAAAGTGTAGCAAAAGATCCAAACAAGAAAAAATTTGGCGATGGATATTTCTAATTTCAGATAAAGTTGCACATGAAAATTAAAATCATCAAAAATAATTGCAGTACTACATAATCTAGGGAAGGGTGCCATGTGGTAACAGTGCACGAAATCATAAACAATTAATTACTACAAAAAACATTGCAATCAAAATAATATTGTTTTGTTGCAAGCCTTCCATGGAAACCCTGTTCATATTGCATGGTGGGATTAGTTTCGAACCATCAATGGATGTGGTTCGGGACAGTAGTAGCAGGACAAGACTGTAGAAGCTGCGACGTCTGGTGGGTGGCAATAGTGTGGTCTACTGTTGATTTGATGGCACTGTTTTCATTATACTTCACTCTTAGAACAAAGTAGTTGATGCTCTGCCACATTCGCGGCCTGGAAACTTCGAATTTTTCTGTAGGAAACCGAGGTTTCCTAGTTATGGGATATTCGCTCCACTCTGTGACGGCCTGAGCTTATGTTACCATTGTGAGATTGTTAACAGGATTTTGTTGGCAAAAAATCCAGTAGACCCACCTGTTGCGGAAGAGTTCAAGAAATACTCTGTCCAAATCGAAATTGAATACCAGGCTGGGTACCTGAATTATAATGTATGGCGAGTGTTGTATTTGTCGAGACGCCAGACAAGGAATATGCTGCAATTTGGTGAAATTATTCGGTTGCTTTAAACTGTGCAGTGAGTTCATTGCTCGCTGATGTTCCATTAACTGCTGACTTGAAGATTCTGTTGCGGCATCAGGTAGCTGGTTGGCACAGAGCGTTTTGAATTTTGCTGTAGGGATTTGAGGTTTGCCTTTACGGGGTTCTTCCACTTGTGTACTAATGGCTTATGTTTATCTGATGAATCCCACCTGATGTGGAGAAAGAAGAAGTCATGCTGCGTTCCCAATTGGAACCTTTCGAAAGAAATTATGTTTTCTCGAACCGAGTCGCAGCTCGGGCCCTTGTGATTAAGTTGAATGTCTGGCTTTTAAGCCGAAGAAAAGCATAATGTGTTCCAGCGCCACCTTGAACATCTGCGCTTTTCAATGTTCTCATTTTGAAGAGGGGGATGAAAGAGTATGCTTTAAATCAGTAAAAAGGAAATCAGGTCCAGTCACAGTCATGCTTCAATTACAGTAACAAATAGCGTCGCAAGGTTTTACACAATTCAAACAAAGACATGTTGATCAAGGGTTTTCAAATTCAGATAATCAAGCCCGGCCCGGAAGAATTATGGAGGCCTTAATTCCTTACCGAAAGAAAAAAAAAGAAGGAACAGAAACGGTTATGCGCGGCTTTGGATCCAGGGGGGTGATAGTGGTATTGAGGACACTTTTTTAACTAAGATTAAGGCTGGTA
>JAKWJA010001894.1:0-23263 GCA_027704765.1 Solanum habrochaites | reverse complement strand
TCGTTTCGTCTCCTCTCTCTCTCTCTACTCGTTCTCCCTCTTCTTTGTTCTTTTTTCTTTTTTCTTATCAAAAACACCTCTTTCTGTTTTAACCCTAATTACATATATTAGAGTAAAAAGATGGCATAATAACCCACTAATAACGTAAGGTTACCCTCTTTTAACCCCCAAGTATTAGACTTTAACATTAGGCCCACCCACTATAATTAAAGCATGAAATATCCAAAACGCCCCTTAATTTGAATTAACAGAAATCCGACCCCCGTAGGTCTGGATTACGCAGCCTGTGAAGGGCGTCGTGCCGCGACGGTCCGTGCCTACTGCCGTCACACGATACAGAGACTTTGATTTTAGTAAAAAGTCCTGTGACGGCAGGTTTTGGCATGCGCGATTCGTCCGCCATTTCGTCTTGGAGCGTTCAAAAGAGTCGATCTCAGGTACCCGAAATTTCTAAATTCTAAGTATTTTGGATGAGACCCCCACGACCGGTTCCCTGTGGCTCATGAGGTTCGTCGTTGGGGTCACGTTGACTCAGCAGCTTTGTCCAGAAATTAAAATTGCCTGCTCAATAACGACGAAACAGGTCGTTACAATAGATACCAATTTACCCATCGTTCGTCCTCGAACGATCACGAGAAGAAAACAACAAGAGTGAAAAGAGAGTACCTGAAGCGCATACTGGTAAAAGTGGTGTGAGTATCTTTCTTGCATATCACCTCCTTCTCGCCAGTGGATTCCTTCACTGGTCGTTCTTTCCATTGCACCTTAAATGGAATGCAATCTCCCTCGACTCTCACTAACTTGCGGACTTCTCTACTAAAATGGCAAACAGGTCCCCCCATAAGACAAGTTCCTCATCACAGCAGACTGCAATCCCACACGAATGATGTAGTTTCCATACCCATGGTATCTTTCAGCATAGACCAGAAACATCTGGATGCACTCTCGACAGACCCGGAGGCAAGGCTAATCTCAGCCACCTCCCCTAACTCGCTTAATCACTTTTCAAAGGGTACAATATACTTGGACTTAGCTTACCCCTTTTACCAAACCACATCACACACCTTCATGGGTGAAAACCTTCACACAAAAACTTGCTCAACTTACCCATGAACTCCCAAGTCCCTACCTTTCGATCAGCATATCTCAGTTTGCATTACTTTGAAGCCGCCTAAAAAGCTTTTTTCTGAAAGATTTCCCTTTTCTAACGAATTCTCAAAGGTCAGTACCCAGGGTCTAACTAACGAATGCTAACCAACCAATGGAATAACCTACATCTCCTCCCATACAATGCTCGAACAGGACGCCCATATCAATACTGGAGTGTATAGCTATTATTTTATGAACTCGCGCTAACGAGAAGATTAGCAGGATTTAGAAGATGCGTGTTTATCGCATTCTTCGGTGAGGTAGGTTATGTTTTCATTCTATTCGTAGTAAACTCTATATCTAATGATATGTGTTGGGTTTTATTGTAAGTCTTCTATGTGCTTACTTTTAAGCTTTATGCATGTGATTATACATTCTGATAAAATGCATATGAATCTATTGACTCCCAATCTTGAAACCCCCCTTGTTATGGGAGGCCTTAGTATACAGAAAGGCTTGATGAACAGTCTTGTGGTTATTAGCCTTGGTATAAAAGAAGGATTGATGAATTAATAGAATGAGAATTAGTGGATCTCGGTGTCCCTACCGACACGTAGACTTAAGTGGGACCGTTGGTCCCATAACACGCACGTACTATTAGGGGATCTGGTGTCACAACTGACACGTAGAATTAGGGGATCAGGTGTCCCACAACCGACACGCAGCATTAGGGGGACCGTTTGTCACTAACCGACACGTAGAATAGGGGATCGAAATGTGTCACGAACCCACCGTAAACTGAGGGGATCGGAGTGTCCTTACCGACCTATATAGTAGGGAGCAGAGTGTCACAAGCGACACAAAAACACAATAGGAATAAATATAATGAATCTTGAATAATGTTAATATACTCAATCTAAGGAACCTAACCCAATGAGTATGTTGAGGCTTTAGTCCTCATTTGTGAACTTGGCGGTACTTAATAGAATGATTATTGGAGACTGTATTTTGTTTCTACATGTTGAGTATTATAGTTAATTAATGATATTATCTGATATATAATGTTTTTCTTTTTGAGTTGGCCGATGATACCTACTCATACGTCGTGTCTGTACTGACCCTACTTGTAATGTTTTTTTTTTTCTTTGTTAATATTTGGTTCAGCAACATCCTTCGTCTTCAACCAACCGCAACTCTACCAGTCTTCATTCATATACAACCGGTTTCATGGTGAGCTAACGCTTCTACGTTGACTGGATCTCTTCCATCATGTCTTGATGCCTTGATGTCCGGCATGAACTAGTTTTTGTTATTTTTGCTTCTTAGATACTCTAGTTTATTAATTTGATCATAATGTTTCTTGTAGTGATGACTTCCCGATTTTTGTTTTGGGAAATAATAGATTTTAATTTTAGAGTGATTGATTGGTTTTTATTCACGAGTTAATCTTCCGCATTACTTCTGTTGATATTATATTGAAATGTCAGGGTTTAGATTGGTTGGTTCGCTCACATAGGAGGGTAAGTGTGTTGCGCAGTCGCGGACGTTTTGGGTCGTGACACTACTAGGGTCTATTACCCCGTGAAACTTATTTTATAAGTACTTTTCTACCACCTTTTTTTCGCTACGTGGCACTAGCTTGAAAAAAAATCAACAGTGTTGGGTCCACATACAGTGCCGACGTAGGCCAAAAGGGATGAAAATTATTAATAAATTAATTCAGGGGGGTAAATAGGACCTAGTATGTATAACTGTCTCTGAGATTTGGGCATAGGTCGAGGGGGTACTTGTGCATTATCCCGAATTTTTAAAGTTAGAATTTAAACTTTTATAAAGTTTAAAATACCAACTTTCAACTTTAAAGTCATGAAGTTTGATTTCAGCACTTTAAAATTTTGAAAATTAAACTTCATCCACTTTAAAATTTCAAAAGTAATAAACGTTTAATTTTTCCAAACTTTCAATTTCAAACGTGTAAAGTTTAATTAAAATTTAAATTCAAACTTTAATAAGTTATAAAAGTTGAAGACAAATACTTACAAAAAAATAAATAAATAAAAAAAAAAAAAGGCGAATAGTCTATATTTTTATTAATATTAATTAAATAGTACAATTTGAGTTACAAAATATTAGTAGAGGATTAAATGACCTAATCTACACAACCAACTTCTAGGAAGGATTCTGTTTGAATTAGATCTCGAATTATCATACTCACAGATATTTAATAGTTCATTCTACCAAGTCAATCTTTTCTTACATTTAACATTTCTTTAGTAACATGATAAGGAACTGGTTGATCGGCTAGTTCCTCTAATGCATCAATGTCGTCGTCACTAAAATCTTGCATCATTTTATCAATATCATTTTCAAATTTGGTAGGTAAAGTTGGATGCCTATAACTCCTTCTCTTTCCATTAATTCAATCTCTAAATAGTACTGATATTTCCAAGCTATTTCTGCTAATGTATATCTATGTTCTCCAAGTTGAAATCTTGTTGCACTAAAAGCGCCTTCCAAAGCTACTGAAGATGTTTGAATAGCTAAGACATCTCGAGCAACTGGTTGAAGTTCTGAAAATTCTTTGTCGTGATTACTTCACCAATCTAGAAGATCAGTAAAACCTTGTGAGGTCTTAATAGTTTCCGTATTTTGATTAATATATGCATCAAAATCATTATGTCATAAAGTGCACAAAAAAACAAAAAAGATAAACAATAAGCTATCATCAATATTCCATTCATTTATTCTACACGCTAATTTTGAGGTTCTTTATTACGTACTCCCTCTGGCCGCCCTATTTACTTGTCCATATTTCCTCTTTTAGATGACCCTATTTACTTGTCCATTTTGACAAATCAAGAAAAGACAAATTTCTTTTGCCTATTATACCTTCATTTAAACTTCTTGAAAATTTCATAATTTCAATTCATCCTTTTTGAAACCATATTTAATAAGGGTAAGATTGTAACTTCACTATGTTAATTATTGTTATCTTAATATGTGTGCCTTTTATAAAGTGACAACTAAATAGGGACATAGGGAGTACTACATTTTTCTATTAGAACTATACAACTCATACAATTTTCTAGCTTCAATTTTTATACTATCTTTAACTTCTTGACAATTAACTAGGTGTTTCATCATCTTCAATACCCAAAAAATATATATATTTTTATCAATCATTCGTGATGTACCTTCATCTTTGTAATGTGAGTTTAACAAACAAGTGGTTAAATAAATTTGAAGAACAGAAATAAAATATTTTTAAAAATTTTCAAATTTCTTAACAGATTCTTCAAATCTTGGTTTATTTTTGATTTATTAAAGGGAAAAGGGTTGTGATATACCCCCTCAACTTTGTTTATTTGGAGCTGAATACCCCTCGTTATAAAAGTGGCTCATATTGCCCTTACCGTTATACACACGTCTCACATATACCCTGCCGTTACAAATGGCTCACATATACCCTTCATTTAAACGGAAGTTAAAAATTTAGTTTTAAATTATATTTATTACTTCTAAGTTTTTTTAAAAAAAGTTTTATTTTGGGTATATATGATTCTTCTATCAAAGTTCAGGTATATTTTTTAATGTTTTTCATACAGAAATTTTTTTTGACTCTTTTATTATAATTATTTGAATTTCTTTATTCTTATTTTGTTTTTTTCTTTCATTCCTTACGTTAAAGAATAACAAATTTAAAAAAAAACTATTTTTCTTTGTGTGTATTGTAATTTAATTTCGTATCGAAGAAAAAATTTGGTCATCTACAATAAGTTTTTTACAAGAATATTAGTGAAATATAATAAATTTGATATCAAAATAATAATTATAAATTCGTCATTGAAAAAAAATTCAAAAAAAAATATGTTGACGAGGTTAAATTTACTCATATGGTGGATTTATTTTTAGAAAAAAAATAATAAACATTTAGATTAAAATTAATTATTTTTTTTCTTTCCGTTCGAAGAAAAGGTATAGGTGAGCCATTTGTTTACAAATAGGTGTCATTGAGCCACTTCATACAAGAGGAATCACTCTAAATCCAAAGTTGAGGGGTATATCACACCCTTTCCCTTTTATAAAATTACAGAAATAACCCCAAATATTTGGTAAAGAAACAAGCAAAATGTAAATTAAGAAAGTGCAAATATATTTTTTTTACATAAATACAAGAACTTGTTTAAGAATTCTATAAATTCTCTTACGTCATCGTCATTTGAATCATTATCAAGTCTATAATTCATACTTGAATTACAAACCATTATTTGTAAAGGTTTCCTATATTCTTTATTTGAAATGTTTTAAGTCGCTTATGAATATAGAAAATCTTTGCAAATGTTTGGAATGCTCATAATTCAAATATGAACTATAAACTTGATATAATGATTGGAATGACCTAAAAGAACTTATAGAATTCTTAAAAGTTTTTTATCTTTGTACAAAAAAAAATTGAACTTTATTATCCAATACAAAGATGAAGGTGCATCACAAATGACTAATAAAATATTTTTAATTTGAGATTGACAGATGATGAAAACACCTAGTTTCTAGATTTAAAAAGAATATAAAAATGAAGCTAAAAAATTGTATGAATTTTTATATCTTTTTAATAGAAGAAATGTAGTACGTAATAAAGAACCTCAAAGTTCTAGGTGTAAATATAATGAAGATGATATTGATGATAAGTTAGATTGTTATCTTGAATATTCATTGTGATAGAAATACTTTTGATGCATATATTAATCAAAATATGAAAACTACTAAGGTCTCACAAGGTTTTACTGATCTTCTAGATTGGTGGAGCAATCGTGGCAAGCGATTTCCAAAACTTCAATATATTGTTCGAGATGTGTTAACTATTCAACAATCTTCATTAGTTTCGAGAAGCACTTTTAGTGCAACATGATTTCAAATTAGAGAGCATAGATATTCATTAGTAGCAGATATCTTAGAGATATCGGTACTATTTAGAGATTGGATTAATTGCGAAAGGAGTTATGAGCATCCAACTTTACCTACCAAAGATGAAATGATGTAAGATTTTAGTGACGACGGCGTTGATGCATTGGAGGAACTAGCCGATCAACCAACTCGAGATCATGCTACTAGAGAAACATTAAATGGTTTAAAAAAATATTGGTTTGGTAGCATGAACTATTAAATGTATATTAGTATGAGTATGATAATTTGATGTCTAATTCAAACGGAACCCTTCCTAGAAGGTGTCGGTGTAGATTAGGTCATTTCATTCTCTACTAATATTTTGTAACTAAAATTATATAATTTAATTAATATTAATAAAACTATACACTATTCGCCTTAATTTTTTATAATTATTGTCTTCAACATTTTATAACTTGTAATGTTTGAAATTTATACTTTACAATTTGAAATTTGAACTTTTTAAGTTTTGCAAATTTAATATTAAACTTTGAAGTGTGAAGTTTAAACTTTTATAGTTTTAAAATTTAAAATTTAAATTTTCAAACTTTTAAAATGTGAAATTTTAACTTTTATACTTTAAAAAGTTTAAAAGTTTATATTTTATACTTTTAAAGATTAAAAGTTAATATTTTAAACTTTTAAAGTTTAAAAGTATAAAAGTTTTAACTTTAAAATTATAAAATTTTTAATATTATTCGATTCATATTCCTAATTTTCTAATTGTAATAAGTAACTTTTTTATAAAAAAATATAGACGTTGGTCCCGGTTTCCAATCCGGTCCCTATACTGTACCGGTCCGGGACAGATCTACATATTTTCTAGTGGAACTACCGGTTTCAGTCTGATCCGATTCCATAACCTTTCCGCCCAACGACACCTAGTTCTTATCGCTCTCGGTCCAGTAGTGCCGCTACCAGTTTTGTTGCCACGCTTATGGTCTTCCTATTGACACCCAATTTTTGACCCACGTTGATATAAATTAATTATCGAGCTTCGTGAGTTTTTCAAATTACTTAAGTTAATTAGTTTCATAACTCTTGCGAATATATATATATAATATATTATTATATATATAATATATATATATATTATATATTATATATGTATAACCTAAGTTTATGTCTAATTCCGAGGCCCCCTTTTTTTCCCTCCTCTTCCCCTTTTCCATCCCCACGCCCAGGCCCCCCTTTTCCTCCCCTTCCCCTTTTCCAGCCCAACTCCTTGTGCCCACTCTGCCCTCTAATTACCCTCCGACCCAACCCCATTCGACCCGACCCCCCAAAACCCGTTTTTCCATTCACACAAACAATTCAAGTCACCCCCCCCCGCGCCCCTTCTTCTGCCGTTCTTCTTCTGCCCAAAAACAGAAACCCAGAAAAAGCAAACGAAAAAAACGCAGAAGAGACAAACCCCTTCTCCACTCACAACCAGGCTACAGCCTTGAAACGTCTCTTCTCATTCCAACCCGTCGTACTGTGTACAGTGCTTTTGGGGCTGTGGCAGACCTACTGTTCGTCCTTGCGACAACGAGATAAGGACATGTCGCTCGCAAGGAGGATAGCCTCAATCCGAGCCGTCCAACGAGTCGTTTTAAGAGATTTGGCAGCCTTAGGTACGAAACCCAGCTGGGTAAGGATTGTTGAATTGTGAATTGTAGGGGGAGAATTTCTATTTTGCCCCGATCCTTTTCCAATATTCCTCCGCCCTCCCTCTTTTTCCCCTCCAAACCAAGAAACACCCTAATAATCCCCCCTAGATAAACCCCACCCTCTTCAGAAATGGTTGGCCAATTCTTGGTTAGAGAAATTTTTATCGAGAAATTCGAAAAAGCAGAACTTGGGTTGGACGTTTTGGTTCTTGAGAAATTTTCAAAAGAGTTGGAATCTTCCTTGGAAGTTTAGATTCTCTCGTGTCGGAAAATTCGAAAAAAAAAGAGATTTTCCTATTTGTTTGTTGCACACTTTCGAGAGTACTTTGGTCTCCTTTCCTCTTTCTGTAGAAGAACGAAGGAGGATATCGAATTTGAAGATTCTCCCCTTCTTCGTTTGCCTTTCCGAACTGTTGGCTGAAAACATTCAAAACCAGAGCCGCCCTCGCCCCTCAGTTTCCGTCGCGATAATCGTCTCCCATTCCAGCGACAACCTCAGTTCCATACTAACGTCTAAGCCGTCCGCGTGGTGGGATGGAGCCCCTTTCGCTGCTTCGCTCGTCTCCAGATTCGCTGCTCTCAAAAGGTAACTTCGTTTTGTTTTAAAACTTAACAGCAGTTTACCATCAGTGTCTTTTCGTTTCTTTATCTCTTATGTACACGCAAGTTGATATGTGGTTTTTTCGAATTACTTGATGTGTTGTTGATCGCTGTAGAAATGATAGGTTTTGTTATTAAAATCCCTTGTTAGTTCTGGCTATTTTGATGTTAGCAACTATGTTGGTTTTTTTCGCTGAAGTTTGTCCGTTTCGTATTCTCTTACTCTTTTTCCAAGTCTGTCATCGCGTGGCAGCCATTGTTGTTGGTTGGCTGACCTTGCACGATGTATGTTGACTCTAAGTTTCATCTCGCAAGCTGTTCGGGTGATAAGTTATCTGTTTTAGCAAGGTTAATATGAGGGCTTTGCATCTGTTTCTTGTCCTTAAGGACGTTTACCTGGTTTCCTCAACGTATAATCCGTTGTCTTATATCGAACAGCTGGGTATGGTGGTTATTCGTTAAAAAATGTTAGGCTAGCTCTAAATATGTCTAGCTTGCATTGAGGTTTTAGCATGAAATGGCCCTGTTTAGTTGTTCTTGATGTTGCAATGTTAGTCGATTCTATCCCACCTTTGCTATTTCACGTCAGCTAGTTTGAGGTTAGCCTGTCAACATGGAAAGATCCGTTTGTTGAGAGTTCAAAAAATACATGATCTTTTGTGCATTCTTTGGGTGATGGCATCTCTAGTTTCTTCGTTCATTAAAATGACTTGTTGTGATGTTGCCACCCTTTTATGTTGTCATTTTCTCATACTGATGTGATGAGTTTATTTAGTCATATGTGCCGAGTATTGTAATTCTTTTCGATTATATCACTCACATACCCACACTATGGCTAATAATCGTTTAGGTCCTTTTTTTAAATTACATTACTGATGTTTTGTTTCTTCTTTTTCTTTTTTTTCATTATTTTATTTTATTTTTTTATTTATTTATTATTACTATTTTATTTCTATTTTTGTGTTAAGAGTTCACGTTCCTTTCTTAACCTCGTGTTTGTTTGTTTGCATGTGAAATTCCATCTCGAGTCCGTTTGGGACTCCATCCTCCTCTAGGTATTCGGAAGAGTCGTAAAGACTCACGTGTTCCTTTTTGAGTCAACCCATCAAGTGTTTGGAAGATTGAAGGAGTTGGAAGAAGAAAGATTGGAAGACCCTTTTATATATTTTTATTTGTTTTTTTTTTTTGTGTTTATTTTGTAATGGGCATAAGCCCTTGCTTTCTTTCTATTTCTTGTATTTCTATTTCGTAATGTTTAGACTAGGACAAGAAACGGGTCAAATACCCAAAAGCAGGTGGGTCCGAGTTTCGGCCAAGGCGAACAGCATCCGAAACTTGGAATCGAATCTCTCTCCTCTCTCTCCTATTATCGTTTATAATGTTTGTTTTCTTGTTGATGCCGTTAGTCTAACTGAGGAACCTCCAAAAACCCCGCCGAGATGCTTTTTCTAGTTTATTTAAATTTCAACTATGTCTTAAAAAATGGTATTTCAAATTCTTGAAGTTTCGGTTTGATCAAAATTAAAGAAGTTCAACTTTTGAAGCATGTTTTCGCAAAATACACAAATAAAAATATTTCAAACACTTGTTGAAAATGGCCCAGATAAAATCTCAAGGAAGTTCGATAGACAAAATATTCACAAATTGTCAATACTAAACATGATATATCCCTAAATTTTGAAAAAATTCGCCTAAGTGAATTTCTCATAATTCAATAACTTTAAAATTGTAAAGTTAACACAATGTCAATAAGTTAATCGCCGGAAAACCGTAGTAAAATGAGCGTCTTAGGTGCTTTCCTTTTAAACCTGCCTAAGAGGACTAATAGAATCCCGAACCCTTAAAATTTTTTCAACAATTTTTCCTGTTTAGTTGTTTTTGAAAAATAATTTCTTGATTTGCTCAAATTAAGTGCGACTCCTAAAAGTCAAAAATATCTCAAAAATAATCTCAAAAAATAAAACTAACTCTTTTCGGAAAAATCTTTTCGATTAAAACACTTTCCTCATAAGGGATAAATATTGGGTTTTCCAACATCGCCAATTTTCATTACATCAGTCAATAACCTCATTCCATATCTCTATTTGACTTACTTCTAGCGCCCATGCCATCCCCAAATATTTAGTTGGGAAACCCCCATCTGGCATCCTAGATTTCTTGCAAAATGGGACACGAATCCCACACCCATGTCGTGTCGATACGAATGTGGCACAAAAAATAGAGTCTGAGCAACTTAGCTCTCACTCCCTATCCAAGGAAAGTAATTTTGTTTCTATAGGCTCAACACATGGTTACAAGGGATTCTTTCCTATTTGACTTATATTCATTATACTAGTAAAGATACTCTTCTTTTCTAAAAATTACGAATGGCAAAAGAGTTTCTAAAAGTTGGTCCACCTAATTTTCAGTTTTACTTCTAAATATAAGAAGAATTGTAGTGTGCTGTGATATTTTCATATTTAATATATTTCACTTATTCAAGAATTTTCTCGTAATTAAGAAATTTAACTACATCTTGGTCTATTACCTATGGAGACATAGAGATCGATGAGAATGTCACTCACCGTATTTGGGTAGGGAGAATGAAATGGATGATTGCATTCGGATTTTTTTTTGATAAGAAAGTACCACCTTAACTTAGAGGCAAATTCTACAAAGTGGTGGCTAGACCAACTTTGTTGTATGGGGCAGAGTGTTGGCTTTTTAAGAACTCTCACATTCACTAGATGAAGGTGGTTGCAATGGATGTGTGGGTTTATTAAGAGAGATGGGATTAGAATGAGGATATTTGAGATAAGGTGGGAGTGACTTTGGGGGAAGAAGAGATTGAGATGGTTCGGACATGTTATGAGATGCACGGATGCTTAATACGGGGGTATTAGCTATGGATGATTTCAAGAGAGATAGAGGTAGACCAAAGGAAGTATTGAAATTGCAACACATGACCTTAGTAGGAAGGTGTGGAGGACACAAATTACAGTAAAAGATTAGTAGGTAGGAGTGTGTCCATGCTAGTAGGTAGGAGGCATTGACTTAGTGTCCTTACTAGTAGGCATTGACTTAGTGTCCTTCGTGAAGTTCGGTTTAGATAAAACTTAAAGAAGTTCAACTTTGAAGCATGTAGCAACATACAAGGAACAACTAACAACTATTTCACAAAACGTGTGAAAAACAATGGCCCAGAAAAATCTCAAGAAGTTACGATAGACAAAGATTCGCAAATTGCAATATAACAATGGAAATATCCTAAAAAGTTGAAAAAATTCGCCTAAGTGAAGGTCTCAACGTTCATAACGTTAAAAACTGTAAAAGTTAACAAAAATAGTCAAATAAGTTAATCGCCGAAAACCGTAAGTAAACGGAGCGTTTAGGTGCTTTCTTTTGAAACCTTCATAAGACACTAATAGGGAATTCCGAAACCCTTAAATTTTTCAAAACAATTTGCCTGTTTAGTTGTTGAAATAATAAGTTTTCTTGATTTTCTCAAAATTAAGTGGCGGACTCCTAAAAAAGTCAAAAATATCTCAAAAAATAAAACTAACTATTCGAAAAAATCTTTTTTAGATAAAACAGAAATGGGTGATTCATGCTGGGGATTGGAGGATTCTAACCTTAAAGACTAACTCGTAGTTGACAATTTGTATTAAACTGTTTAGTGGTTTAAGTTTTTTAAATTTTCTAGAAATTGAACTATTTCATGGCAGTCAGAAAACTCCCGCCCGCAACGGCACAATAGTTGCCATTAAGAAAAGGATGTACCGCGGCTTACCCTACTTCTTCATGAAATACCTGGAGAACTATTTGGGAGTATCGAATAAATAGTCGGAATGCGGTCATTCCGGTGGTTATTAGATAGATCCACCCGAGTTTGTCCGACTAGGGTAACCGTCTATTTGAAACACTGTCTAGAAAAGCCTAAGTTAGAGCGGAACACCAAACCCAAAAATTAGCATAGCCTAGGACGACTTAAGACCAAGGCGTATTAAGTCCATTTTAATAGAAAAAACCGCCAAAAAATAGCGTCTACAGGTCTTCGAAGACCTCACGACGGAATCATATTATTTGGCATTTCGAAAGTGATGTGGAGTGAAAAACCAACTTGGGGGTTAGGGGGAAAGACAAGGGGTTTCTGTTGTGTGATATGGATTCCGGCTTCCCAAATTCAAACATGGTCATCTCATGCGTAACTGCCAAACTACACATGTAGCAAACAAGCGAAGCGATATGACTGCAGTAAGAGATCATAGGGACCGAGGACTCTCAACAAGATGTAGGGTCCTTGACCGCGCGAATTTCAAAACCATGGACGGTTGGCCAGAGTTGATTAGAGGTTACTCACGGGGTATGGACAGCCAAAGAATGGGTCTTACTTGTTTTGGACACGGCCGAATTAACCCCTACATTAGAACGAAATAGAGATTGCATAGACACTGTGGGCACGGGCAAGAAAGAAGAGCCCGAAAGCATGAGGAGTATTCATCCCCACAAACCTTCTTGAGAACATATCGGATGGGTTAGGACTCTAAGAAAGGATTCACGTACTTGGTGTTGTCACGATTCCCACATAATGTTCAGAGATCTATACGTCAGAAGGCATGCGAGGTTGCCGCATATAATGGGAATTTAAGATTTCCTACAGGGAGGTGGGATGGAGACGAGCTCCGCCCGTTGGCATTTGCCATAGCTTGTTGGGAAAGATGTCTTCCCGCACGGACCGAGCATGAGCATCCAACACCAGAGTCAACACTCGTCAGGACGCTGTTCAAAAGGGTCCGAGCATCAAGATAGACAAAGTATACTCCGCTAGCCCCGGTCAATTGTCAGACAGATATCGCGCCTTTGGGTAAGTGCAAAGAGGGACATCGGTACTTCAGGGTTGTAATGCTCCTCCAATGGTGCGTTCTCAGGCCACTGGCGAAGGGTTGCTGGGGAACGCTCGAGGAATTGCACACTCTGACAACAATAACACTCTCAAAGACCTGAAAGATCTTACTATTTCTGGCCCAACATTGAACAATAGGAGAACGAGAGGAAGATGGGGCCCAGATTTTCTCCGAGTTGAGAGGAACGAGGACCTCCAATGGATGGCCGACCGCATTCATATCCAAGGAAGGGCGTGGGGGTAGTAGATAGATGTGTTCGTGCTTTTTGTTTTCCCTCTACGGTATTCGAGGAATCGCCCTTACGCGCCATTCCGAGTACTTGCGACAGTTCGGAAGAAAGCGGAGTGTGCCTAGAGAGCGTTATTTATGGTGCTTATGTATAGGACCCCCCAATCGGAGACGACAGGGTGGACGATGCTACAGGAGATGCTCAGAGAATGGAAGAAGCCAGGCGTATGGGTAAAAACACTATCGCTCCTGACAGATTTATTCATGGCTGGATACGAAGAAGGTTACAAAAGCGATGGTTGGAAAGAGATATAACAAATATTCTCCTTTCAAGATTCCGCGTAGGCTTTCGCAGCCGTAACAGAAAAAGAGGCAAAGCAGTGGCCGAATGCGAGAGTTTAAAGGAGGGCGCTATGAGGTCGAGCCAAATTAGTAGAGGAATCAAGACGCCACTCGATGAGGGCAACTCAAGAGATCGAGAGATGAAGCAAGGGTTTTTATGACGGAGTTCGCAACTGGGATCCGCAGAAACAGGAAGAGAACAGAAAAATCGAGGAGGATTGCGATACGAGATTCTGAAGCAAAGGTCGTCTGGGTGAGGGGGTTGAAGGTTTTCTGTTGAGCTGAAGGGTACCTGTTCCAAAAGCACAAAAAACAGAAAGGCGACGACAAGCAGGACCATCGGAGCCAGCAGAATGTGGACAGCGCCCTGCGCGGGTTTTTCTTTATTTACATTCGCATGATTTTAGCCCTGCCGTGGGCTGATATTATCTCACTTTCTAATAGCCCAGCGTGGGTTTTTCTATTTCTCTTTTCAAACATTTTACTCAGTTTAAGTATATTTTGGGGGATCATTTTAATTTTGGTTTAAATTCAAACGACATCATTCGAATGCGCTAGGGCCTACCTTGGCACAAAGGGGTCCCCCTTGCATGATTTAGACCACGATTATGTGTATTTAAATGTTGAATATGTTTATCGTTGCTTTGAATGAGGATATAGTAAACCCACTCCTAGATAAAATTCCAAAGAGTATTCAGAAAGCCACTATTACAAATGTCCGACCAAATTCCCAAGTCTCAAGTTTCTCATCCAAAAAATGCCGTCTTCATTACCACAATCTGAAACCGCTCTATCGTCTCGGAAAGGAAAATCACCGCTATGGACAAAGGCAAAGAACGTCCAGAAGGAGCTCACTGAGGAGAAATGCCGAAGAAAGACGAGGAGTCACTCGAGAAATTCAGAGAGAAGATTAAGGAGGAGGACTTAAAGTGGACATAACACGGCCATTCTGCAGGCGGTCACGACCTTTGATGAGATTGGCCATCAGGATCACGGATAAAAAAGAAAGAAGAAGAATGGTGAGATGTGAGGACGACAACTAAGAAAAGGTTTTGAACTTGCTTCGTTTGGAGATACACGAAGGAAAGGCGAGAGAGAAAGTAACGATAGATATGAGACGCCGTGTATCGGCCCAGGATAGAAAGTGCAGCACTTGACGGAGGAGTTGACGACCCATGCAACCTAAAGGGGGGAAAATATCCCACCTGAACAGGAAGCAGACGGACAGTGGTCCCAACCAAGAATCAATTTGAGGAGGACGATGAGGAGGAAAATCGTTCTACCAGCCTCCATTTCCGGATGTCTGAAAGGAAAGGAATGATGCAACCACAAGACAAGAAATCGCCACCAAATGTTGTCTTCCAGAAATTTCAAGTGTTTCCAATTCCCTTGTAATCGCAATGATAAGAATGAATGAAAAGATTTCAGATTTCATCTCAAAAAAATCTGAACTACGTTGGGCCTGAATTCTGCCTAGTGAGAACGTAGGCAGCACTTTCCGGCCGGCCCCTATCACCAAAAATTTTCTTCTCCTCCGTGTTCGGAGATTCGAAGATAGAGCACAGGGACGTCGAAAAGAAGCGCAAGACGACCTATAAGCTCACGTGATCAGCTTTCCCAGATGACGTCCAAAACAAACAAATTCCTGTTTGTCCAAAATAATTTCCGTCCTCATTCGTGGGTTACAGATATTCCCCAAACAAAGCGACTTGTGTGTTATCTGTTTTATGTGCGATATTATGAGTTTTGTACTCTGGGATGGATATGCACTAAACAAATTTGCCTTTGAGTTGTTTACCTCCTCACGTTACCTTTTACTGATCTGTGTCGTAAGCTGGAAGATCACCCCTTACTTCAACCCCAGATCAAAAGTCCCGCAGATTCCTTCCCAGGACCAAAAACACAAATCAGACATGGGGAGACAAAATGTAAGAAGGAAGTCCGCCCTCACAGATTTCGTGGTGGCTCAGCCCACCGTGGCAGCAGAGCAGAATGAGCCTTATTGCGCAGCTGATGCAGCAGATAGGCAGAGATGAGGGTAAGAGATGCAACAGAGGCAAGACACTCCTCCGCCCGGATGTCGGCACAAACTTTCTCGACGCAGGAACTTCCTAACATAGTTCCCCTAGTCCTCCAACTCAGGATCTACTAAGCAGTCCATCGACCCCGTGCACAACCCATTCCGGGATAAATATGACCACCCAAATCCCCAATACGCGTAGTATGCCTATCAAACTCCCTCACCACTCCCAAACAATTACGCCACAAATACCATCACACCCCCAAAATACTCAAACAGCCCCCAGCTTACCAAAATCAAAACCCAAAAAATCCCACAGCCTTCAATTCCCAAACAACGCATCACCACTTAAACCAAAATACCCATCCCCAAAATGATCGCAAAATTATTCAAACCGCCCAGAATGCCCAAGCCCTTCAATAGCTCAAACCCCTCCCCAAAGAAACCACTTTTCAAGTCCCCGTCCCGATCCGAGGCATGAGGTGCACGGCTCCGGTGCGACAATTTATGAGAACAAGAAAGAGAGTGGGGGGCGAAGAAGAAGCGACGGTAGACATAAAGGAGGGATCAAGAGGGCAATGAGGAATTGCAATTGCACTCAGACGTCGCAGGGTTAAGATACGCAGGAAAACTATGCAATCCCCCAGACTTGAACCTACCTGAAGGTTCAAGATCCCGAAGTTTGATACCTCGGACGGGGTGGGCAACCCCATGGCACACCTAGAGCGTACGTGACCACTCGTGGAGTTGGCAAGAGAAGCGCTGCGATGGAGGTGTTCAGCCGAAGCTGTGCGGTGATGAGCCTTAGAATGGGTCACCATCCCACGAGGACTCGACACGGCCCAGTGGAGCGCACTGGCCTAATAAGGAGTTCATCGTACAGAGTTCGCGTACAACGTCGAAATAGTCCCTGGATCGGTACTCTTGGAGAAGCGGCAGATTGAAGCAGAAGCCACAGAAAGCTTATTGAGAGTTTCGCGTACAGAGGAGAATGGAGGCACCCAGAGAGGGTGAGGCCTCAGTGACAGAGAAGGAGATTGTGGAGGTTTGTTCATAATGGTGCAGGGCCCGAGTAAATGACAAGAGTCATCTTTTTATATCGGACGCCAAGTTCGCGAGATAGTCAAAGTAGGTGAGACTATAAAGATGGCCTGAAGTCTGGGAAATATAGCCCGAGTGTCGCATCGCCTGGGTCTTCCGGACTAGTAAGGAAGAAAAAGAGAGGAGGTTAAAATCTTTATCTCACACGGGGGAAGAAAAATCCCCAGAAACTTACCACGTCCCCAAGGCGCTCCAATCCCCCATCAAAGCTCATCAAAGCCTACCATCCACACTCAAATCACTCCGGACAACACATGTGCCCCCCATATCCAGGATGCCCCTATTTTTCATATCAAAATCCACCCCCGATTCAACAATTTCCCTCTACATATTCCAAACTACCCAAGCTTATCAAGTCCCTCCCCATTACCAACATGTCGTCTAGCGGCCGCTAATGTACAGTCAAAGCTATCGACCACCGTCTCTGATATCAATCCAAACCCCCAGCAATCAAAGCCCCTATCCAATTACCAAGCCCCAATGCCAAACCACCAAACAAATCCCTACCCAGAACCCAAGCTCACAGGACAAACGCCCGCAAATACCAACAAGTCCTCCCCCTCCGCAGGGCGGTATGATTCCCCTTTGCCCCAGTTTGAGAAGAAAGCCTCCAGAAAGCTTCACCGCGTTGGCTGAGAGCAGAACTTTTTACATTTTTTTTTCGAAAGATTAGCTGCGGCCGGATACATCCACCCTTCAGGGGGCCCAAGCCCGTGGAGTCAATTCCAGATTCTACAGACCGGAGCAGAGAGGTGTTATAATTCCACGTGTTGGACATGATACAGAAGATTGGATCCCAATCTCACACAAGATCCAGGACTGTGATTGACCAGGGCAGTGGACTCCATTCCGCCTCGGCGCCAAAACGTCTCAACACGAATCCGTTGCCAAATCATGGGGGTGGAAACATTTTCAACATGATAGAAACTGACGAAGAGAGCGTGTTGAAGCCAAGAGAAGGAATTACTCCTGTTGGTCAGGACGACTTGGTGGAAAGGGTGTCGCTCTTTGAGCATCAGGGAAAAGGAGCGTTTGTCATTCTGACACCTGCAAAGGCTGTTGCTCTTGGTGCCGCAAAGACTCTCGCCAAGCCCAAGTTCTGTTATAGAAATGGTCGTGGCGCAGGCGCATGCGAGATCTGGCAGATGTTACCTCCTGATGAGTTTGCTCTCGGAAGGACCAAAAGAAGATCATGCCAAGAGGACCGATCAGCGAAGCAGAGCTAAGGAGTTCTGGGGAGAATTCAACCCAAAGATACTCCATCGTCAAGCACTGGAGAAAAAACTCCAGCCCAAATTTCGCGATGTGGGCCCTTGATGAGCTCCTGGTCCCACAGACAGGCTTTGATGAAAGCCCTGGATGACAACATATGTGCCTCGGTGTACGAGCAGCGACCAATATAGAGTATGATTCAACCAGGTCATTCGGGACACGCATCAGTTTCAGAGACGATGAACTGCCCGGGCCGAAGGGAGGGCCCACAACAAAGATCTACACATCACCGTGAACGTCGCGGATGGAAGGGGGAAGGTCATCAACCGGGTTATGGTAGACGACAGGATCTGGTTTGACCAAGGCCCCCTGTCCACATGCGAAAGGCAGCTGAGGTTCGACCTCGGAAAGTTGGAGCAAAACCAGGTAATGTGAAAGCAGTCGGACGGTGTGCCGAGAGACCACGTTGGGAGCTGTGAACTGACCCATCCAAAGGGGCCCGCGGCCCAGTTCAGGCCAAGAGTTCAAGGTGTGGGACCATCGCCACAGCTATAACCTCCTGTTGGAAGGCCATTCATCCACGCGGCTGGAGCCGTCCTTCCACTCTACACAAATGATAAAACTGGTTGTTGTAGAAATAATGAAGAACTGGTTAGTCATGGGAAATGAAAAGGGACCAATCAAGAAAAGAGCTCCGTCTTGGACGAAGACGAGGCCGCAAGGTTCAGACTTGCTACACGGTGGAGTTGGTAAATGCCACAGATGAGGGGATTGCCACGCAGACTCCCATGCCGGGCCGTGTACAAAATGGATCGCACAGTAATGCTGCTGAGCCGATTCGGAAACCAGGTTTGATTTAGGAAGGAGTGCCCCAGGGGATCATCGAGCCAGTCCGGTTCCTGCTGCAGGATCAAAAGTATGGTTTGGGGGTACATCCCCCACAGATAATGATATGAAGATTAAGAGGAAAAGGGATCAAGGGTGACTAAAGCCGATCCCGCAATCTCTAGCAATCTTTCCAGGTCGGGAGAATGCGAGAGCCTGAAGACGTATGGGGAAGGAATATGTGACCTTTTCCAGGAGGTCAATGCCATATCATCGAGAGGAGGATGAGCCAGCTGTATTCGTTTTTTTGACGCGAAACAGGGGAGATGTGCCAGAACATTGGACGGAACGCCCAATCTGATGTCACCGAACTCTGTGGTATAAAGGAGTTATTTGTGCATATCCAAACGGTGGTCGTCCGGAAGAGGCCCGAGACCACCATTTCTGCATTTTCTTGATTTTGACTATTGTTATGATGTTTGTTTAAAAGGGACATGGCCCTGTGCCATGACCCAAGTTTGCATTTGTGAATTCGATTTTAAACGAAAGCCTCCTTATTTTGACTGTGTTTATTTAATTTGCTTGTAATGTTACTTTCCTAATTTGTCTGGGTGATATGATTTCAGGTAACGTAAGCTTACAAACCTGCCATGTCATGTTATGTCATTGGAGCTAAATGCGCAAAATGAGGCAAATGACGACGAGGTCGACGAACCACGACGTAGGAGGGAAGAAAATGGGATAAACCAGACTATGGGGCCGAAGAATTTTCGAAAGTTTCGGAGAATCAAACATTAAACCGAATCTGGAGGAAACAGAGACGGTGAATTTGGGAGATGTCAGAATATGTCAAAGAGGTTAAGATCAGCACTCATCTGAATGAAACTCAGCAGGAGATCGGTCATCTGGCTTGCTTGAATACGGTGAGTGGGTCCTTTGGGGAAGTCGGTGGTGACATGCAGTGGTTGAGTAACTGATGTCGTGTTCTCATAAGCTGCCTATCAACCCAGGGGTTCGAAGGTTGAAACAAAAGAGCGAAAAATTCCAAGCCGGAATTGAGTCGGAGATTAAGGAGGAAATCACCAAGCGATAGTAAGTTCCGAGTTGGTTGGAAGAGTACGCAATATCCCACCTGGTGGCCAATGCGTTCCTGTCGCCAGAAAGATGGAAAAATCAGGATTGGGTTGATTACAGAGATCGCAAAACAAGCTAGTCAAAGGCATAATGTTTCCCGGTATGCCAAATTATCCCAGAGTCTGATTGACAACGTGCCAACATGAGATGCAGTCATGTGGATTATTACGCGGGTTCTTATCACCAAATTTGATGGAAGAAGAAGATGCAGAAAAAAAAAAATGCATTCAACACTTGGGTGTGTATCACTACAGACGGTAATGCCGTGGGCCTCAAGAACGCCGGGTGGGTGCGGTGCTACTTACATGAGAGCCATGACGGGACTATTTCCATGAAATTGATTCACAAAGAAATGAAGTGTAAGTGGACGACGCATAATTCAAATCCCGCGGAGAGTTCGGATGAGTTGGACACACCTGAGGAAAAATTCTTTGAAAGTTTGCGCTGGTACAACCTTGAAGTTAAATCCCTCCATATGTGCTGTTGGAGTCCAAGTGGGAAGCTTGTTGGGTTTTTTATAGTCAGTAGAAGAGAGGTATTGAGCTCGGGACCCTCCAAGATTAAAGCAATTCAAGAGTACCTTCGCCCAAAAAATGAGAAAGAGGTGATGAGCTTATTGGGGAGGTTAAATTATTCAGCCGGTTTAGAGCCAAAGCGACAGTGGTATGTGAGCCCATTTTTAAGTTGTTGAAGAAAGACAGACCCGAAAATGGACTGAGGAGGGCCAGACCGCTTTCGACGCTACAAGAGGCTATTTGTCTAAACCACCAATATTGGTTCTCCGCGAGAAGGAAGTCCTTTGTTGTGTATTTGTCCATTTCAGATTACGCCTTTGGATGTGTACTCGGTCAGCAAGACGAAGACAGGAAAGAAGGAAAAGGCCAATCTACACATCAGCAAGAAATTTACTCCGTTACGAGTCTCGCTACACTTTGCTGGAGGAGAACATGTTGTGGCTATGACGTGGCCTTGACCAGCAAGCGAGAAAGTACTTGTCTTCATACCACCAGTATCTCATTTCCGAATGGATCCATTTGAAGTACATTTTTCCATAAGCAAGCGCCGGAAAGTTAGCTAAATGGAAAAGTGTGTTGGAGTGGAATTCGATATCTTATGTGACTCAGACGGCAATAAAGCACAGGTGGTGATCCATCTTGCGGAAAATCCGTGGACGAGGAGTATGAACCACTTCAGCTATTTCCCACGATGAAGAAGTATCATTTGTGGGGGAAGAAGGCGGAAGCTTATCCAGGTTGGAGATATTCCGATGGAGGGCGAATCACAGGGGAAAGGTGTTGGAGCAGTCTTGGATCGAATCTGGTCAGCATGATCCTCGTATGGCAGCTAAACTGCGATTAACTGCACAAACAACATGTCCGGATACGAAGCTTGTATTCTGGTTTGAAAGGCCATGACATGACTGTTACGAGTTACTGGTTATTGGACATTCAGACCTTTGGATTCATCAGTTCAAGGGAGGAATGGGCTGTGTGAAGAACTCCGCGAACATTCTTACCTTCGACAGTATGTTGCAAAACCTTTGCAAAAGGGTTAGCAAGATCGACATGTTCAGGCATGCTCCCAGAATACAGAATGAATGGATGACCGCTCTGCCACTATCGATCAATGATTCAAACAGCCGGAGACTGATTAATCGACCCGTTTGGATATAGATTGAACGAAATCCAGTCCATGTCACAATGAATAGAACCAGACGGGTTGCCTTGGTACTTTGACATAAAGAGATACTTGGAGTCTGTGGACATATCCAGAAGACGCTACATCTAATCAGAAGAAAGAAGTTAGATACGTCGTAGGGCTCTCAATTCTTCTGAATGGAGAAGTCTTGTTAGAGGACTTCTGGATTTGGGTTTGTTTAAGGATGTGGGATGTGCTGAGGCGGTGAGTCTTATGAAACAGATACATGATGAGTTGCGTAGCACTATACGGATTACTTTGCAAGAAAAGTTCTTCGAGATTGGTTATTTTTGATGAATATGGAGACTGACTTTGCAAAATTCGTGGCAAACAGTCCACCAAATGTCAAGGGCACGGCGATTGATCGGGTCCACATCACGAACTTACTGCTCGAGTTACTTGGCCGTGTAGCTTGGGAATGGAGTCATCGTCCTATTAGAGCCAGCCGATTCCAATGGACAAGAATTAATTTTAGGTGCACCATTGATCTTGCACCAAGTGGGTGGAAGCATCCTCGCATCCTCTTACAAGAGTAACCAAGAAAAAGTGGGGGGGCCGATTTTGTACCCAACAATCTGATATGAAGATTTGGTTCCAGAAATCCATCATTACTGATAACGGTGCAAAATCTCAACAGTATCTGATGAAGGATATGTGAACAATTTAAGATTATTAACCCGGATGGTCAATTCCTTCGCCCTCAACTGAACGGAAGCTGCAGGCCGCCAACAAGAATATCAAGAAGGATTTTGAGAAAGATGATTGAAAAACCGCGGAGGTGACAGGAAATGTTGCCATTGCTATACTAGGATATCGAACAACGGTTCCGACATTCGACTGGGGCTACTCCAGACTGCTAGTATATAGAACAGAAAGCGTTCGTGACGTTGAAGTCGATGATACATCTGAGGATCATCAAAGGAAGCTGAGTTAAGCAACGCCGAGTGGGTTAGCAAAGGATTGATTACCTAGCTTGATGCTGAGAGAGATGTAGACGTTGCCATGGCCAGTGTATAGAAGAGAAGACTCGCGCTTTTCACAAAAGGTAAGAGCCAGGAAAATTTGAAGTTGGTCAGTTGGTCCTAGCGTCGTTTCCTCATCAGACGAGAGTACAAAGGAAAGTTCGAACCTAACTGGCAAGGTCAGTACATTTAGTTCGTAAGTATATAGGTGGTGGCTTTGGTCTATCCAGAAAGGATGGCGCTGTGTATGGCCCCAAAGCTATCAACTCAGATGCTGTCAGAGATTACGACACGTGAAGTTCCACTTTTTCCACATTTTCTGTTATTTAATTGTAATCGCCCATTTGTTGCTGTATTGTTCAATTTTGGACTTCTTATACCTTCTTGTAACGAACGACGTATGATCCTGGAATTCTAGAGACGGAGATACGTAGGTGGCTATGTCGGCTTCGGTCACACCATTTACACATTATTATTCTTTGATATGAACTACGGCGACCTGAATTATCAAAGAATGAGATACGTTAGGGGCCCTTGTCGGAATCGGACGGTTTTCTTTGTAATTTTATTCCT
>JAKWJA010001893.1:20000-48487 GCA_027704765.1 Solanum habrochaites | reverse complement strand
ATAAATAAAAAATTACTTACAAGGTACCCGTGCTAGAAAAATCTACGCTTTTTAGGTTTTTCTTAAGCTTATTTGAAAAGTCTAAGTTACTCTAGAGAATTCTAAGATTCTTGTGCCTGTCTGATTAATCTACAGGTTCTAGGTTATCATGCCAAACATCTCCACAACTCTAGACTTCTGCCACTATCAGACCAAAATTTAGTGAATGTCGGGGATGTGACACTCTCCCGCACTTATTGATGAAAACAAATGCGTCGATATCACTTAATCGGGACCGAGTTTTGTCTTCTCGCTACGCAAGACCAATAGTCCGTTGACTCGATAAATGCCCTCGCGCAACTCCTTCAATTGATGCTGTTATCTATTCTATCTTGGCCTTACATCTACCACCTTCCTAGGAGGCAAGCACCTCGAAGGCTTCTTTGGAATCATAGTATTATTATCCTCCTGTGGTGTGCGAGGCCACTTGGCACCATGTTTCTTTCAAACTTTAAATGGTTGTTGAGAATGTCGGCCCCTTTTATTATTGCGCTCTCGAGTGCAGGCGTAGTCAGACTTGTCCTTCGTATTTGTGCCTACCTAGGGGGAACTATGAACGTTCTCCTTTACCCATGACCAGAAGTGTTGGAGGTAAGGATCGATCCACAGCGTTGCACTCCTGAAGAACTATTGCCAGAAGTATATCAAAGAGAATCAAGGAGCGACAGTGAAATTGGTTTACCGTGCCCACTCGCATAGCGTGATGCTTACTCCATGAGAGACTCCATCACGGGAGTATGTGGTGCATGGCCAGCCGAAAGTGGGGTTACTTGGACTGTAAATGCAACCTCAACTTTGCGCTGCCGTCTTGGGTCATGATAGTGACCTCTGCAACCTGTGTCAATTACATAGCACGAGAAGGTCTTCCATGATCGTAATGTCGACATAATGCCCTCATACTCTCGGCTTCTCTGAGTTGCTTGTGATAGCTTTGATAGTCATATAATCCCAACTGCGTACGTCTGCGGCCCTGAGTTCTTTATCAGTCACTATTCTCTTTCATTCTCGCTGGATAGCACCAGTCTTAAGCTGAGCGAACCTCGATTTAGCCATGTGGTCCACCACATATGTAACAACCACCTATTTTGGCAACCTTTGTCTTTCTCTCCGTGTTGCCATGATATCCATACTACTTGCCATCATTCTTATAGGTGTAATGATTCTTAGGATGTGGTCGTTGATCTTCACCTTTTCCACGATCACCCCCTCAATGGTCATTACTACGTCTCATTTCATGTCCTTCGGCTTTGTTAGGCTTCCCATTCATGATGTCTGTCAAAGCTTTGAGCTGGTTGATGGCTGCATTAATCATCCTGAACTGTCGGCGTTCAGAACTCTGTACTGGAGGAAAACTTAGCCCATACATGAAATGAACAACAAATGCATCAGTGAGGTTGGAAATTGAAGCATAAGGGGGTAACTCCTGCAACATATGCGCGTATGCTGCCCTGGTTTGCTTAAATTGCTAAACTTGTGCTTCTCCTAAAAGATGACGTTGTTAGGAAAGAATGCCTCTGGAACTCTCTTGGAATTCTCCCTAGTGTTGATGGTGCCAACCCATTCTTTATTCGACTCTTTCGCCTCCACCATAGCCTGTCCAATCTCCGAAAGATACAAAACAATAGTGATCTATTTCTTCCTTCTTACTCGATTACACTGAAGTAATCTCCAAGTGCCAAGAAAGTTTCTACCTTTTGAGGTCACAGGACGCCATTTGACTCCATGGCTTTGGCGACTAAAAAACCCTTGCATCCCTATCATGATCAGATGACCGAACCTCAACTCTACGCCTTTCTTGAGTTCTTTCACTTCGGCCTTCAGTGTCTTGATCGTGCTAAGTTCTTTCTAAGTTGATGCTCCATGGAAGTTATGGTCTCTTTCATGTTAAGCACATCCATAAGACGACACTCCAAGGAAGCGATAACCTCCTTCATCTTGAACTCGGCCAGCTGGCGACCCTCCAACTCCTTACGGATGCTCATTGTATCCTCAAGTGTGAATTCCTCAAGGGTCTTGAACTTTCTGTCTGCCCCAATCATGTGCCGGCAATTTTCTCCACGGGCCTCCCTTGCCGCTTCCACACTTTTGACCCATTTTCTCAGTTGTGACGTCTATGGTTTTCGCCATGTTCTTCGTACGTTTGGTAGGCGATGGGGTGAGATGTTAGTGCCTCGCTAGGTGTGGGATCGGGCCAGCACCTCTTCCTTAACCTTTTGATATTTATTCCCCGTTCGGTTATTCTTTCCACCATCCATACAGACGTTGTGGTGCTAGAACCATTTACGTCTCCTTGATAGGCTCCCTAGTATCAAAACATAGCTCTGAACCACTCTCTCACGGACATAGAGTATTGCTAAGACTCGTGCGGCACTGACAAATTTACTCACGGAATCTTTCGCGGATCTTGTAGATCAAGTATCCTTGTATCCTAGATCTCTAAGAGAATGAAAGAAAGACTTAGAGAAATTTGGAAGAAGGCTTATATTGCTTTGGATGATTTCTTTACAACTTCCTTGGTTGGTTTGCAAATGAGAACGCCCCTATTTATTCTACTACCTAGGGATAAAGTGTAAATAAAAATTACTTACAAGTCCCTATTATTTAAAAGTCTACACATTCTAGGATCTTCCAAAACCTTTCTTGAAAATTCTAAGTTAATCAAGAGAATTCTAAGGAATATTCTAGCCTTCTTTATTAATCTAGAAGGTTCTAGAGTTCTCCGCAAATATCTCCAAAACTCTAGAACCTTCCGCCTCTATCCGGATGCAAAATTTAACAATGATGTGGTGGGATGTGATAAATGGGTTCATATCTCAAGGGAGTGGTAGTGAAAGTAGTAGTTACTTAGAATTTAGTTCAAAATATTGATAGATCATGATATTTTTTAGTTATACAAAAATCAGATTAAATTTGTGACACAAAAGTGTCAAATATAAGAAACAAAGGATTTTGTCAAGTAGTAGAATACAAAAATACAGACAAACCTAGATTGAGCGAGTTCTTGTGGTTGACGCAATCTATGTTGACCAAACTAATGGGTACATGATTTTGATATGAAAAATTTGCAAGACAATGATGACTAGGCAAAGCTTTAGGTTAAAGTAAGTTCCCTCTTGGGAATCTTACCCCATAGCAAAAGGGTTACTCTCGGACACCACTCGTCTGAACTAACATGCGTACGCCTTTAACATACCCTGACAATTTAGTAGAGGTTCCTTTGATATGCGACTAGGGCTCAACCTCCCTGGCTTAACCTCATGTCGACTCAGTCCTCAGGCCATCAGTCTACTAGTCTTAGTTTCGCGACCTCCCACTTTGGAAAGGCAAAAATAAATGGGTGGTTTTGTATTTGTAACTACAAATCCATTATATTAACCCAAACATGTAAATGAAATCACAATTAAAATGCATATAATCCTATAAGCAAGCAAGACCCAACAATAATAGCAACACATATTTGCTAAATCACACCCCAAGAATGGGGTTTTTTAGCAACACATCAAGCAATAATCAAATATACTTAAAATGATAAAGGAAATCACTGGTATAAGAACTAAATCTTAAAAATTGCAAAGAAAGGTAAATGTAGAAGAACCACTTCAAACATTGGATGAAGAACTTCTTTCTTCAAGCTTCCTAAAAACCCTCTCCAAACATGAGAGAAAACATAGGAATAAAGTTTCTAAAATAAATATTAAATTTATATTTTTTACATTCTAATATTTTCTTCTAAACAATAAAAGAGTTTAGTGTTTATAGACTTCTATTTAGTGCTAGTGGATATATTCTTTATCTTTAGTCATAAATCGCCGAGAGATTCGACGACTAGACCTTTCTCTAGTTCGTCGCCATTTGTGTCTTGCCATAATTTCCATGAATGTGGTATCATTGGGTGAAATAACTCTCCTTCGCGGAATTTCGATCCACCTCCTTCACGACTCACTTATTGTAACAAAAAATAGAAGTTTGCTATAAGACGTTTTTCGAAGTGTGCTTGGCGATGCGTACTTTGAATCTTTAGCTCTTTCTATCCGTTTTGCGCCTAAGTGTTCATGCTCCTACCCAAATTCCCAATTACGTGAAACTTAGAAGTTTTATCTAATATTTAGGTACAATACACAATAGACACTATTTGCATTAAATAAGGCCCTAGATGATCCAATTTGAGGACTCAACAAGCCCAAACTGAAACAATTTGCATACTAGAAATATGGTACCCAATGCCATAGTTATGTTGGTGCGTTGTAATATGATCCCATTTAGTTGGGTTGGAACGTTAAAATCTGACCCCATCTTTTGTTAGAACATGGCAATCAGATCCTAGTTAGTTATGTTGGAACGTGGCATCCATACTTTAACACACCAAAAAAAAACAAATGCAAAATACGCTCCCTTCAGTTATCCAATCAAGATGTGATTCATTCATATAGTCATCATCTTTTTTACAAAAAAGTGTGATCAAGAATGCAAACATCATATACGTAAAAGTATCCTCAATGAAGCATAACATAATGCATACACAATCATTAGAATCACAACCATAACCTACCTGAGCAAGTTGAATGCACAATGATCTTGAATTTCCTTTCGTGTTCTTCCGCTTGTCTAGGTCTACAAGTAATTAATACTTGCAAGATCAACAAACAATATCCAATCACCTGGATTAAAATTAATAGAATCAACCCTAAGTCAACCTTTTATCTCATGTATCCAAAGAAGGGCTTTTCCCAACCTAGTTTCCAATTCAAAACCCTCCCCCATTGTGAATTACACAAGAAAATAGATTCCACGAATCGAAAAATAGATTTGGAAGGTGAAATTCTTAGTTTTAGCCTCAATAATGGTTAAAAACTGTCAAGAAGTTATATGGGGTCATTCCTTTTCTCTTAAAGTGAAAAAGTGCAGAGTAAATATGTTTTATGGTTTATTTACGACTTTAAGTTTTGTCTGACTCACAACAACGACACCCACCCCAATATAGCGGCCATGCCAGAGACACCAAATTTTGCATCAGAGTTGCTTGGACGAAAAAATGAGCCATTTAATTAATTCCAATACCACCGTTCCATAACACACCTCTAACCAATGACACTCAGAAATTACTGTGTACGTTAAGATTGATTCCGGGAGTTCTACTTTCCCGAATTTAATTTTTTGAAGTCATGCAGGTTACTTATCGTCTTTTCTTAAACCTCATGTAATCAAAATTATAAATGAATCACCTATTTATACCACATTTTCGATCACCTTAATGACTACGAATTTTTCCAAATCTAGACTAGGTTGAAAAAAATTTCAGGCACCAATTCTTCTCTTGTTGGTTTTCCCCTAAAGACGGGAATCAGGTCATTAGAAAGTGGAATATTACAAATAGGTCTAAAAATGACAATATGTATGTACACGTTATCCCTATAAGGTAAATGTTGTTTCCAATTGGCCCTTCATTTGAGTAAAGTGAACCGTCTTAACAGATAAAGATATCCTCTCCTCGGTCTACATCTTCCTTGTAAGGTATTATAGGAAATCGGAATATGAAAAATATTAGCTATATAGAAATAGTGGTTTTGTTGCTAGGTGTATTGAAACATTAAAGCTGACTGTTGAGGTATGTCAAACAGCGCTTAAGAATATAATAAAACATAGGATAAAATTGTGAATCAAAAAATAAAAACACAATGTATTAGATGTACTGATAAGTAGTATTAATAAACTGATCACCTTTGTTGCCATTTTATATTTGAACGATTGTTTTTAAAAAAAAAAAGGCTTCTAAAACATTAAATATATGTTTAAATAGCTGTATTAGATAGTATACCTGTGTTTTTGCTTTATTCACAACTCCATATCCAAGAAAAGTACAAAACAGAAATGAACAGTCTTGTTGATTTATGGGATCAAACGAAACATCAAAGTCATGCCTATCAAAAGTGACCGAAACGTGAAGTGACTTATACAGGATTGTGAAGTTTTCTATGATGTCGAGAGTTTCATCATCTTCTCTTTGATTCTCAATGTGGCCATTTTATTACGTGATTTAATCTTTATTGTAGGGATATATCAATTACATCGAGGCAAACTCTTTATTTGCCTTATGGGTGGACATTAGTTATTTGATATAAAAACACTATTTTTTTACGTTGTATTCATGAAACCATTTCTTGTATATTGCTTTAGATGTAATTTGAAAATATTTAATTTGACTTCTACTAGTAAATGTCACCATATCATTATTAATGATTATCTGTTTAAGGAAATTTTCGGCTCTGAATATACCGGTGATACAATGTTCATTCACGGAAATGTATGGCCTGATCAGTTTAAAACCTCGTTGGAAGATGCTAATGTTTTTCTGGCTGAAACTTGGCTAATGTCTCTAACTTTTGTCCCCTATAACTTGGTTTTAGAATCGAATCTCGCCCATATTGTGGCTATAACTATGGTTCCAAAAAAGGTCTACCTTAGTGAAATCTCCAACGGAGTTATATTTAAAAAAATTTACTGTCTGCTTAAGAAGATCAATATTAATTGGGTTCTATAGGTCCGTGAATACATCGTGGACTGTTTTGAAGATATGAACTCCACTTCAAGCTTACCCTATGGACTACTTATCTCTAGGATTATTGTCTATTCTCTAGTGGATCTCTCTAAATACACGCCTACATTTATTGATGAACATATGATGCTCGAACTTTTTCATCCAAGAACTACAGAAAGAGGAAGCACTAAGACAGGGGGAGCACTCAAGTGACAATTCATCCAAGAACAATCGAAAAGGAAAGTCGTCTTACACTTTCATTAATTATAGTGGTCAATATAAAAAAGGGGGATATTGTTAACTTATTATATTCTAATTAATGAAAAATCACAGCATTAATAAAGACTAATACAATTAGCATGAAGTCATGACAACATTACGGAAAACAACACAAAGCCAAGGATTAAACAAAACGTAATCCTGTCTAGATTTACAAAGAAACCATAAAAGGAAAGACAACTTCAATCACACAGAACAAACCGCTAAAGAAGGAAAAAGAAATATCAGCAAATCAATCAACCATGACTTGGGGAAAAGATTACCAAATAAGAAAAATTCAAGGAAGATCAGGCAAGATCTGAGGAAATCATCCTACATATGAAGTAAATGATTTAATCATGTACATATATGATATGGACATTGATGCAGCAAATCAATTCAATTAAATCAAGGAATCATCCAAAGGACACTGGATTTACCAACTCCCTTGATTCGAATAGATCATCACCTCTCACAGCTATTTAAACCTATCTCTGTCTTAGATTAAAATACGCAAACTTCCTTGATCTATATTTTACAATCATTTTATCATTCATAATGCTTTGTAATCGCATGAGTGAACACATTTTAAAAGAAAAGAGAGAGAAACATTCTGTGTAGATTTTCAAGTAGAGGAAGTGTCAAGACGGAGTTTCTTATTTGCATATCAGAAAGGACCATGTTAAGGGAACTCTGTACTTTTCAAGGCTCACTTCAAACGCTCAAAAGGAAACCCTTGAAACCCAAGGGGACTTGACTACGCACCACACTGGTGATTCAAACAAGTATAAAATTCATCTGTTATTTGTTTTGTACAATATATTTCTACTGCCTTTTCATTCTACTAACTTTCGGGTGAGTCGACGGTCCATTACAGGTAGCTAACTGAGGAATAATTTCATCACAAAACCTCTGTTATCACATAGTAACGGTAGGTGAGTATTTCCATCATCTCCTCTTTGTTCAACAATGTTGACATTTTCTAGTGATTTAATCCTTCTCTTCAGGAGATCTCATACATCGGTGCAAATCTTCTTGAGGTAAGTGGTGTATTAAACGTGTCCAAACAGCTAATGGTATTGAAGCTATGCTTTCTCTTGTATTCCTATAAACCAGTCTTGTTACATTTATTTATAGTAATTTTGAAATATTTTGATATGTCTTTCCTACTAAATGTAACCATATCATAATAAATGATTCTGTGTGCAAGGAAGTTTTTGGCTCTGAATGTACTGGTGATACAAAGTTCATTCCTGGAAATGGATGGCCTGATCATATTGAAACCTCATTAGAAGATGCTGATACTTCTTGACTGAAAATCAGGGCGGACGCTCGACTTTTGTCCCCTATCTCTCGGTTTTGAGAATTGAATCCCGCCCATATTTTGGCCACAAATATGGTTCAATGAAAGGACTCATTTAGTAAAATATCTAACAAAGTTTTTTTTTTATTGTCTGGTGAAGAAGATCAATATAAATTGGGTTCTAGAGGTCCGCAAATAGATGGTTGAATGTTTTGATGATAGGAGCTTCATTACAAGCTTACCCCATGTAATTCTTATCTGTACAGAATTATTGTCGATTCTCTTATGGATCTCTCCAACTATATGCCTACATTTAATGATGCTACATATGATACTGGAACTTTTTTCAAAAATAGATTGTATGTTTATTAACGAGAAATGGTATAAGAAGGATTTAGTCCAATCTAGGGCTGATAAACCCCGGGCTACTAGAATACTTTCTGACTCTGTATCATTGCACCTCAAGGATATTGAACACATTAATATAAGGCTCAATGGCCTTTAATTCCATATACAGGTTTAACAAGATGCCCTTGGAAAATTGTTGTAACTCCACAAGGACTCCAGAATCGATATTGGAAATCTTCGACTTAAGGTGGGAGGATTTAAGAAGGATGTCTCTCATTTTGCTGACATTATTTTGAAAGAAGTCAACTGCATCAAAACTGGAGCTCACTCTTCTAACAATCAACTAGCTGTCAACATGAACACTTTATATTGATCTTTCTCTATGACTTTTGAGAAATCTATTACATTTCTGACGAAACGTGGTCAACACGCTGAGTATGTTCCGTAAAAATTATTAATATTATCATTTCCTTTAGCTTAGAAAGTCAGTTTTGTAGCCTCTAAAAATGCACGCTGAATGTTGGGACAGATCCCTCAACATCCTAATAAATAAAAAAAAATACTGAAACCATTAAAAAAAGGAGTCCTTCAAATTGCAATTAGGCTCACCAACTGACTCTGGAGTGCTCAACTGGATCAACGGTATGATGAATTTTGATCCTCTTTATCTGCGTTCGCATCATAATACGATATAGGCCAACTGACATCAATATATTAAATGTACGAGTATGCAAGTCGGAATGCTAAAAAACGTAGTCTTGAAAGAGTATGGATAAATTGAAGAGCTTACCTAACTAAACTCAACTCAACATAACTGCTTCATTTCAATATAAATTAATTTAAAAACAAGAGCAATTTTAAGAAAGGCTGTTTAAAAACATGTAATAAACTCTGTGTGTGTGCATAAATCTATTAACCCCGAGATGTATGTGAAAATACAAATAAACTGTGTATATAAAAATACATTAACTTTTGGTGTGAGTTTCTCTAATGACAACATACATACGAAGTATAATAATGATACAAACGATGTATTCACGCTGCCAGCACATCCTATACCTTGCCAAAGCTAAAGGATGTGAATTACCTAATGGATCCACTAGTCTACTGGAAAGTGATCCCTAAAAAGTATGACTATTTCGACCCCTGGTGGGTCTACATGGTTTTATGAAAATGTGAGTTACTAACTCATTCCTTCCCCGCTTCGTGCCTCAATACTACTCCCAAATATCTAGTTCTTATGTTTTTGAAAACATACTTCTGGGGTGATTGAGATAGGCTTAAAAAAACATTGCTTAAAGGCTATCTTGGAATCGCAGTTCCTGGTGCTTTTTCCCCATTTTTTTTTCATAAAGTTATAAATATTTCTAAAACTAGCTCTAAGGATCTTGAAAATTCGGTTTTCGTTCTTTTTAAATGTGAACATTTCTTATTTAAACTTTTTTGGATAATATTCCCCATTGTATTTCCTTTGAAGAAGAACTTCAACTCCTACTCTTAATTATCTCTTTAAAACTTTTAGTCTTAAAACAAAGTTAAAATATTGGTAAAGTCTTTGAAAACTTTTAAAAACTGTGCTTTGACTTGCTTCAAAATTTAGACTTACTCTTTAAATTCTTTGCTTTGATCTTAACTTATGATTGGATGATGGATTCAAGGTCATAATCTCATGTTTAGATTATTTCACGATGTCTGATGTACTTTAGAGTGTTAGAATCAATAGGAAGCCAAGGTTATCACTGAGGAATAGTACAAAAATCAACTTGGAGGTACATCACTAGGAAATAGTACGAAAAGATGAGAGAATAATAGCAGAGAAACTGAATCTCTGGTGCGTTATAGGAGGGCCCAAAATCGTCTTACAGAGAGGAGGGCGAGGGAACTCTGGCTGGCGATCGTCCCAGGAATTACAAATGAAACTGGTTGGGGGCTCTAAGAGGGCGGCGTCCAACCTTACCAGGGTTGCTTGACTTTTCTCCTTCGTTTTTCATCTCTAAACCCTATAAGATTCCATGGTTCTTTCCCAATACAGTCAGAACCATTAGTACCCTCAATAACCAATAGATTTAACTCAAAAATTCACCCGGAGACACGAATCAAAGAATGACCTCTACTTCCTTTTGTTCTCAACTTGCGAACTTGACGATCCGAAATTAAAAGGAATCTCCTAATTAATTTATAAATAATATCTTGATCCAAATATTTAGTTGGTTATGATCAAAATGGTCGACACTACACTTTTCAACATGGAGTGTGAACACCGGATGAACTTATAACACTTTGAAAATCTAAAGACGTGTTATAGACCTAACATGAGTGTCTAAAGTTTTAGACACTGTTTAAGGTCTATATTAATGAATATAAAGTCATTTATGAAAGTTTACAAAGTCAAAAACGTCCATGACGTACGGAAACTAGTTAATTGAGGTACTAGCGTGCCCTTGCCTATTTGACTAGCTTTTAGGAGTTGGAATATGAAGAAAAATGGTGGAATAGTGTCTAAAGGTATTAGAGTTGATTCGTGTCAAAAAATCCGGGCATGACTCCCCCAGGACCAACTCTGTCACCTCGAGGAGTACCCGTGCATTTGGGGTCCAAGTCTGCCCTAGTAGGTCCACCAACGGATGCAACCCACGATCCGTGCCAATCGACGGCGTGCACTGTTTCATCGATGGACACTTATCCAAATCATGGGAAGCCTTTTTCATAGCTATGAACTAGCGACGGATGTGCACACCGGAGGTGCCACAGTGCCGTTGTGGAAACACATCTATAGATCATGGTGTCGTCTGTGAGGGAATGTTTTTGATGGCAATTTTGAATTAATCATTTAATTGGTCCTCTTAGTTGTGGTTATTAGGGGTTAGTGAAGGTCTAATTAAGTTATTTAACCACCAATATAAAACCCCAAGCTAATTCAACTAGCCTAAGCTTCCAGATTCTCAAACCAACCTCTCTTCAGTCTTTCCTTCTTTCTCTCTCTAGTTGAAAAACTCATTGTATACCAAGTTAGGGGGTCTTCAAAGGGCTGAAAAAGTTTCGGAATTTTCCAGCAATCTCATAAATGGTAAGGTATGAAATTCCTTTCACCTTTGAGCCTCTTTCCTTCAACGGGTTTCATCAAATTGATTTAAAAGTTGAGTTTTTCATGTGGGTCTTCTCAATCTAGACATTGATCTTGTGAAATATATTGCTCTGATTTATTGTTGGATATTATGAATATATTAACATGTATTATTAGTCAATTGGTTATTCTTGATGGATTGGATCTAGTTTGTTTAGAAAATGACTTTACACCTTAACTTTAGGTGACGATCTTGATAGGAATTGTGTAATGTTTGTTCTATTGAATTGGTTATTGTTGAATTAATATTCCTATGAGGTTATTGTATCAAATATGAATATATAGTATGGTAATATCTACCATGCTGGTTCTTGAGAAGTGATCTAGGTTAGGAAGTATGTTATGCATTGACCTAAGTATCTTATCTTAAGCTATCGCTAGTATTAACATTGTGATGCAGTGATTCAATTGGATTGTTGTTCATGTGATTATGATTATGTGTTGTCTATACCCTTGTTTTGTGAGTTAAGGGTGATGATAAGACTTGAGATGGCTTATGAAGGAGACTTGGTAAGTCTTGAAATACCCTATGCAGTAATCAGTGGTAAATGTGATTAATGATGATATTGCATTGAAGTATATCTTGTATAAGTTGATAGGGTTGGATTGATGTTGAATTGAAAATGTCTTGATTATGGTTGTGAGGTGTTGGCTGATTTAGATGTAAATGTTAAAACGATGGTGAGGATTTACCATGTGACTTATTATGTGGTATGTAATGTGCTAAACCTCACTTATATGATTCTATGAAATAATTTACTCATGCAATTACTATTGAAACATGATGATGATTATTATACAAGTGTTAGACCCTATGACCTACATTAAGCTATGATGATTAATAAAGACATTTCAAAAGGGGCTTAGTTTAGCACCGAGTGAACTTGACAATGGGAGGTGTTGACTTTCCATAGAGGAAGATTCACCATATAGTTCCATATGTGGTGTTGGATCCCCAATGAGGGATACTCATCCTAGGGTTCCCATGAGATGATGATGTAATTGCCAAGTGGCATGTTGAGGGGGAACTATAAACTCTTCTTAGTTCTTGAACTTCTGTTTCCCAATAGGAAGACTAGCTAGTGAATCCACCTAAAAGTACGCTTAGTTTGTTTACTTTTGGCGGTAGACCACCCTTCCATCGGGGTAAGGTTTTACAATACGATTTTACCACTTAGATCTTGGGTATATGTCGGTTAAGGCAGTTGTTCCCTCAACAAGATGAGTCATGAAGTACAAACCAACTAATGGGATCTGAGAGGTTTCTGACTAGCCTAGGTAGGGGTTTGAGACTCTACCTATGCTTGCAAATCGTTTGTCTTAAAAAGGAAACTTTAGAGTTCTATTATTCTGTCTATGCTTATAATGGTAACATGATATGTATATGATGATCTCTGCATATGTTTAATACTATATGATGATGAGTTTCACTTTGATATGTGTTGGTCCCTTTTAAAGGTTTACGATGATATGTTGATCTAAATGACATGGCTATGTGAAGTTAGCTGTTGGTCCTGGTTCTTTTTGGGTTTAATTAATTTGTTAGTTATGGCCCGGCTTTGCTGATCATTGCATGTTAAATTAATAGGGTTCATGGGTAATTGTCTGCTCTGATTATGTTGTTAATGAAACTCTTAGCGATGCTGTTGCTATTATAACTTGATGATAGAGTTGCTTTGACTATGTGCCCAATTATGTGATATGAATGTTGACTTGACTAGATTTAGTATTGTTGGTCTTGTGATGAACATGTTTTAGACTTAATGACTATGTCTTATTGAATGGTATGGTCTACTGAATGTGCATATGGCTTTCTAAAAGGTAAAATAACATGTTTTCATGAAAGGTTCCTTTTTTAGCATGATTTGATAATATGTGTGCATGTGGTCTCATACTTACTCATACTTAGAGTAAAGCCTAGACTATGAATTTTTGATTGTTGATATTGTAGGTCACTACAACATTTTAGTTCTATGACCGCACTAATTCTAAAACACTTTTATAGTGTTTTCCTAAATATTTTTGCGGACCCTTTTAAAGCATAGTCCAACTTTTTAACGTTTAGCTTTGATAATATTGGCACACTTGCAAAGTGTAGTGTTCAATGGTATAAGCTACACTTTATAAGCGTTGTTATAGTATGATATAATTGAAAACATCTTTTTATATATATATATATAGCAACACTTTCAAAGTGTCCTATTTTCATAATTGTAAAAACAACACTAATGTGGCCTTAAAGTTTTCACTAAAATATTATATTACCTCCTTCATTTTTAACTCTCCCTCCCATTTTTATTGAGGAAAAAAATTAACTCATAAAATATTAAAATTTTCTTTTTCTCCAAATCAAAATGGAAGAATTAAAGAGCCAAAGAACGTTTCTCACTGAACACGCTGAAGAGATTTTCTCATAGAGCTGAAGAGTTGAAGATTAAAAGTAGGTTATTCATAAATTATTGACTTTCTTTTCCCCCAAATCAAATAATCTTTCCGTCAATTTGAAGAACACGATTTTATCTCCAACCTAAGTATAAAAAACACATTTTCTGTAAAATGTTCTCAAAGATTTCATAATATACCGTTGAAGAGCTAAAGAGCTTATTCACGTATCAGGAAACTACTTCTAGATCAAGTGCCAATGATCGCAAGTAGTAATATAACCCAACATAGGGTTGGGATCGTTCCCACATGGAGTGGTTTGAGAATTAAAAACCAAGTATAAATATGCTGAAATTAATCATAGCTAAAACATTCGAATATAAGCATGACTTAATCATAGGATGACACAAATTTTAAATATCAAGAGTGGGGGTTTCGTATTCAGCTATCAAATAAAACAGTAAATACCAAAAAAAATAAGAATATAAAGACGAAATTCTTAGGATGTTATAGGATTATGGACTAAGGTGAACAACCGGATAATTGCAACAAATAGTAAATCATTTTAAATCATTGAATAAACTAGACTATTGTGGGGATAGACTCTCTCTCGAGGAGTTTATCTTGAATGAAATTGGTTTCTCTCAAATACCAATAAACATCAATTAACAAAAACTTTCGCTTTAGTCCGTTCACTCTCTCAAGCTGAATGTGTGGATAACGTTTTATGATTCACTCTCTCAAGCTGAACCCATGACATCCCAATACCCACAGGCCATCGATTCAGTAATTTTGGTTTTAAGACCTCTCTCTCGAGCAAGACAAAAACACAAAGTTAAGATTGTATTTGCAACTACAACCCATTAAATTCAACAACGATTATTGAACGAAATCACTTTTAAACAACAAATACAAAACAAATTAGCAATAACGAGAAGTTAATTTAACCCATAATCACATCCCAAGAATTGGGGGTTTAGCTAGACATAGTAAAAAAATAGAACTCAATAAAAAAATATGTTTCCATCAACCGGGTACGATTAACATTTCCTTTACAAATGTCTAAGATGAAGTATATTCAACAATCACTTCCAACTTCAATTTTCTTTGAATCGGAAATTTTCAAATCTTTAGAGCTAAGGAAATAATGTCTTTAAGCTCTAAATCTGAATAAGATTCTGATTCTACTCAAACGTTTTATTCAAAAAATCAATCTCTACACAAAAACATTCTTTTGGCTGTTAACTAGTTAAAAAGGATTTTACAATAGTCAAAAAGTATGTTTTGAAGGACCGTTCGACGGCAAAAGTCGGGGGGGATCATCAATCAATATATGATCACCCCATTTAGTCATTCCCCATGGCCTTTATACTTTGCCCTTCAACATCTTCAAGTTCTGCAACTTTGGATGGTCTAGCTCTGCATCCTGGAACCATTCGACGACTATCAACTGCTCCTTTCCATCGCCCAATTTATTTTCTCCTTCAGGCCTTTGAAATCTAGAACATTAGGAGAATCCTTTTCTATTCGGCGAACCGCCAATGGGTATATATCCTCATACCAACGCAGTTCTTCTCTGGCGCATGTTTTCACCCCGCTGCCTTCGATCTTTTTGCCGCCATCATTAGTGTTTATTGCTGTGTTCCTCAATCGAAATACTTGAAACTCAAGGATTATAACATCAGTTATTGGCAAGAACTTATGTATTTGATGACACAAAAACTATTAAAACAGCACTACACAATGAGTCACCCAAATCAGCGACCCTCAATCAACCCCACCCAATTAACTTTTGCTTATCGTTAGTAAAAATCAAAGTTCAGCAGTTCAAAAAGGCTGTCTCCAACGTTACACCGAATTCAATCATAATGCACATAAAAAAAACACAAACGTGCTAATGCAAGGATAATTGTGCACCAAAAGATTCAATTGTTACTGACAATTATCAAAAAATCTCAAGTCCAGTATACGCCTTGGTCCACACAGCCAACAGTTCAATTCACCCAAGCGTCGTTGAAATTTCCTCAAACAAAAATCCACCAGAATCATCCAAGCAACGTTCACAACTCCACACCAAGCGCCGAAACCAAAACCCAACACTGCATGACTTCACCCATAGGTTTGCCCTATTTTTAAATCAACCTTTGTGTCGTCTCACTCAAGATCAAAAAGGTCTTTTCAATGCTTGTAATGGGGATGAATGTAATAGTATGGTCATTTAGGATCAGTGACATTTATTCTCATAAAATGTGGTGCGAACAAATCTTTATTTTCTTTTCTTCATCATTTTCATTCGTGCTTACAGCAGACAACATTTTTCATGTTTCATGAACTATTGAAAATCTTGTTTTCTTTTTGCATTTTCACACTTTATTCGACAAATTTTTCATTCCCATTTCTTTTATTCTTTATTTTTTTGTATGGAGGGATTCCATTTTTTCTCAAAATATTTGGTAAGGGGGACTTCTTTACATTTATTGATTTACCTTCTCTTTTCACCACACCACCAGCTTAGGCTTTTGGTCTTAGTTGGATATTCAAAAAATCACAAATCATGAGGATTATGGGGAATGGATCAAGAAAGGTTATAGTTTCATCAGGTTTCTTCCAAGAAGAGGTAAATGCTTAAGGGGTGTTCATGCAAGGTTCACATACTCACAAGGTTGGCCACAAAAGATCTATAATGTTGAATTGTTTTACACTCTTCAAAGTTGCCAAAGAACATATTAAGAGATGTCATCACATAGTCAACCGTACAAACGGGGAAAATTCCCTGTCTCATCACACATGGTTAATGGTGAGCTAAGAACACAAGGCATTGACACCAATAAAGAAAAGACTCAACACTTCATCTAGTGTTCAATGTTCATTACAAGATATTCAATTCAATAATTGTCTAGTCACAACGAGATGCAAAGAGCTCACTATTGCCTATGAAACTTCATTTGTGTAACACTTCTAAAAACGAGTTAGGTTAAACTAGAGAATAACATGTTCATATTGAGATTATGAAGTACTAAAATGGTCAATAAATAGTTTTAGGATTTTGGATGAGTTTTGAAGTGAAACGTCCAATACGTCCGGAAACTAGTCAAAGTTAAACTAGTGTGTTGTAGTGTTTTGTAGTCGAGTTTTGGGGTATCGTTTGAGGGTGAAATTGAGTATTTATTGTTCCAACACATATTCTGACATGTAAAGAGTCGAAACATCCAAAAGTGACTCCCCAGGGACTAGCCTAAGGGTCCCCAAGGTGGACCCAAACATGGTCCAAGCAAGCTATCGAGGCAGCCTAGATTTGGGCGTGGCTGCGCGTTGCACCTGCTATGCGGGGACAACATGAACCATTATTTCCCAAACCCAGTTTTAAAACAAGCAATAGATGACCCCGCGACGGCAGTGACCTCCCAGTTATGATCACGTCATTTTTAAGTCAAATTTGAATGGGTTAAATTGTCAATTAAGTTCAGTGGTCTTTTGAGTAATATGGGAATGAATTATTGAAGATTATTGAGTCTTTTTAGCTCCTAAACTCACCAATCAAATCTAAATCCTCAACTCAAAACAAAACCTCTCCATTGCTTCTCTCCAAAGACCTCCATAGTTTAAATTTTGAAACTCCAAGGAAGAAGATTGATTTTCCATGTTTTTCTCCATCAATTTTGTGGGCTTTGCTTCACATAAGGTATGGTGTTTCATACTTGGATTCTTTCCTATTGAAGGAATCAATTTCAAATGGTTTTTGAAGATGATCAAAAAACATGAAATCTTCTTTTTCAACTTCTACCCATGGGTTCTTGCATGAAATGATTTGAAACATTGTTTTATTATTTAATTGATTTTAATTGAATGATTTTAGATCAAAAACTCCATGAAATGCAAATCATGAAATCCTTATTTTGACTATTTTATGGGTGATGTGATCATAACTTTATTGTATTGATTTCTTGTGTAGTTTACTTTGGGCTATTGAATTATGTAAGAAGCATGTTAGAATTGTATAAAGACTGTCCTAAATTGAGTAATTTCATATGTATTATCTTGGATCATTGTATATTGTGATTATTGGGTTGAATTGGTGATTATAGCTATTGGTAAGAACCTTTGTGTATTGAGTTGGTTAGTATTGACTATGTATTGGAGATGTTGTGGTTGGAATAGTGGTTTGTTGAGCTAACCTCTTCTATATTGTGTAGTATAGGTATTATATTGATTTTATTGGTGTGGTCCACTTATGGTGGCGGTGCTTGTGTGATATAATTGTGAAGAATGTGGCCTCGTTGGCATTACTTTATGAATATGATATTATCGTGTTATAACTTGGATATGTAATCATTTGTGAAGGTATATATAACTTATGTGTATATGTGAAGTCAAAATATGCGTTCTTCTACGTGATGATATGTGATCATGATAGGCTATATGCATTCCTTTACTTGTGCTGATTGATGTTGAAGTATGAATCTTGTAGTCGACTATTTGACCTTAGGTGAGATGTTGATGATCATAGAAGTGTTAGCTCCGGTGGACAAGTATACAAATTGACAGTATATCTACCATGATATTGGACATGTGCTAAGTGATGAAGTGTCTGTTTGGGTTTAGACCTATGTCCCTTACGTGATACCCCCCACGAACAATATGGAATATGACTCTTGACTTAGTAGGCTATACTTGTCATGAATTGTATATGAATGAATGGAATATGATCTTGAATAATGTTAGAAGTCCTTTGTAGAACCTGTTAGAAAGAAGTCTGATATCTTTGAAGTTGAAGTCGTAATGGTATCCTTACTTGTGTGAATGGTGGACAAAGGGTGGTTGGGGGGACGACCATGAAATCCTCCTTAGAAGTTCAAGAGCTATATCGTAATACGATTGTAGGCAAACCCCTGTGGAACCCTCTTTTGTAAGGGTTGGAGTATGATGCTACCCCCCCGCGTGGTTACTGAACAAGATATAGTACCTCTTTATATGCTCGTTTATTTAATTATTCTATGAAAACAAAGGCTAGCACCGAGAGAGTTTTCTTGTGTAGTATCTCTAGTTAAGAAAGATGCTAGATTACAAAGAAAACCTTGATATTCCTTAACCATGTGCCTACATGGGATGTGTACTTTTTCTACCATTGGCAAGTATAACACCCTCCATTGGAGTAGGGGAGACTCCGAATTCCATTCCTAGCTAATATGGTCTATGTCGGTTATTATCTATTTTCATCATGTGGGATACATGTTAGTGTTGGGTAAGTCCTATGAAGTTTAGGTGTGGAATGAGACGATATCTAGACATTGCATGAGTAGGCTTTGAAGATGATATGTAGGTTCCCTAGGTATGATCCAAGACCATTATGTGAAAGTCCTTATTGTTGAATGTCTCTTAAATGACTTACCGAACATAGTGACTTAAGTTAAAAGTATGCCAATGAAAAGGTACTTATCTAAAGTATCTTTAAGGATTGCTTAGGTAGGCTTGGAGAGTGTGTATGAACGGTCTCTTCATGTCTACTTAGGTGAGTCTTGGAGTAATTCTAGGTAGGGAGTTTAATTGATGAAATGAGAATAATCTTATCTTAGGTAGTCTTTAGTATTAGTTAGGTTGTGTGTGAATGGGTTGTATGAGCGGTTGCTTCATAACTCACTTAAGTGAGCCTTAGAATCACCTTTGGTAGGAGGGTCTCATGGTATGTGAATTGAAGTGATATTGATGTTATATTGTGAAATGTGACTATACGTGCTTATGATGACTTAATTGATATCTCTATACCTGTTTTATTGAAGTTCTACTAAAAAAGGGCTGCGTATACAATTGTTCTTTTAGTATGGTTTTAATTGTAGTCATCGTACTTACGGCTTTAATGTACTAATTCCATATAATGTGTCTATCTCTAAAGGTATAGTTGAAATGAGGGACACGAGTCTTGAAGTGAAGCTGGATATAGAATTCCATTCAAGGCAAGTGTTTGTTATTGACCTCCACTTGATTGAGGACATCATTGGTTTAGAGTTCTTATTGAAAGTATTGTAATAGAATTAAAATATTTTATATGTGATGTGTTGGCCGTGTTCCCAAGAGATTCGTGTGTTAAGAGGACAACTTGAAACTTAGGCCTTTGCTTATGATTTTCTTTAAATAGATATTTTAGTAGCATATTCGTGTAAAAAGTTTTAATTCTGCTACACTTTTCATACAGTATACAATGAACTGATGTCAAGGGTTTGTGTTATTTTGCAGCTTTGACACCCAAACGAAGTCGTGAGGCACCACCACTTAACCTACTAGGTGAGCGAACCAACAAATGCGCACCCCAACAATTACCACTAGTCAAACTATGAATTAACAAAATAATACGAAGATCCACAAACTTATTAATTTACAACCAATTAAATAAGCTTCTAAAGTTTAACACTATTATCCCCAAAAATCTGGAAGTCATCACATCAGGACATACTATCCTCAAATACCAAGTCTAAGAGTGTATTTAAGAAACCCAAAATAGGTAAAAAGATGGTCATGTCTGATATTCAAAGACATCAAGACGTGGAATGAAACAATCCAGCAACGAGTATAAATAATAGATCACCCTGAACTCTGACGTGCCTGGAGACTGACTAGAGCTGAGGGCGAGTTGAAGTCGATGGCAATTGCTGCCACTCCACAAAGAACAAAGAAGAAGAAATACCAAGTAGGGGTCAGTACAAGGAACACATACTGAAGTAGGCTATCGGGCCAACTCAAAAAAGAAACCAATATACATTGAATAATAGTAAAATCAACTACGATACAACAAGTGGCAAACAAAAAACACATGAAACATTGACAAACAACACCATAATACGATACACCATTCAACACAACATCAAGCCACACATTAGACTCATTGCCTTCACACCAGATTAATTTGCAAAAATAAGGTTTTCTTTGAGATTAAGTATATTAAGTTACTTCAAGATTCCTTTCCTTTAATGTTATTGTGTCGGAACGACACTCCGATCATCTATACAGATGTCGGAACGTGAACTTGATTCATATTACCGTTGCGGAACGTGACACTCCGATTCATAATACCGTGGTCGGGAACGTGATGACACTCCGATCCAATTATCTCATCATTTTATTTCATCAGCCTCTTTATCAAGGCGATTTTAATAGAGATGGGTTAAGATTAGAAATTCAATCTCATACTTTTAGGCCACCACAAAATTCACACAATCAAGACATATAACCCACAATCAAGTACAAGGAGACTTTACAATATCACTCAGTACATACAATCGGCTATTTAGAGTTTATCTATCAAACAGAAATAACAGTAACCTACCTCCACACGAAAGAAAACGAAGTCAAGCAAACTACTTCTCAATGCATTTTCCTCCTCCAATTCCCCTCTGAAACCCTTCCAATCTATCAATTATGTGGCATTAATTTATAAGTTAACGAGTCTAAGGAATACTATTATTCTTTATCTAGTCTAAGACCAAAAGTTTAACCTAATTCTATAAATTAATTTCATAAAGTCAAACCTAAGGGTACTCTTAGTTCCTCCATTTAGCCCCCCAACTTGAAGGAAAGGGAAGGCAAAAGGACAAGAAAGGGACAGAGGGAAGAGGAACGAGGAAGGAGAGAAGAAAAAGAGAGGAGAGGAAGAGGAGAAGGAGGAAACAAAAAGGGGAAAACAAATAGGAAACGAGGCAGGAACGAATAAGGGGCCCAAAATGAAAGGAGGGACCAAAAGGGGACGAGAAGGCCCACAAGGGAAGAGGAAAGCAGAGGGGGGGCGCAAGGGGCAACAGGGAGAAGAAAGGAGGAAGAGCCAAGGGAGGAGGGCGGGGGGAAGCCACCAAAGCCGGGCCGCACAAGGGGGGAAGGGGGCGGAAGCGAGGGGACGGGGAGAAGGGAAAGGACAAGCAGGCGGCGAGGTAAAAAAGGGCAGGGGCCCGGCCAGAGAAGGAACGGGGGCACGAAAGACGGGGCGCCACTGGCGGGGAAGCAGCCACACGAGACAGGATGGAAATGGCGGAGCGAAGGAGGAAAGGGCGACGAGGAAGCGAGATACGGGAGAGGAAAGGAGGAGTCGAGCAAAATGGGCGAACCACAGGAAAAACAAGACAGAAAGAGGGAAACACAGCACGTGCCATAAGCAGCGCAAGGAGGGGTCTGCCAGTTACCAGGTACAAACACACACAAAATGGAGCCCTACAGGTGCAGAACAAAATTTAGCAGATCATCCTTCGAAGTTTGAAGAATATTTAATAAAGGCGAAAGTCGTCCCAACATTTACTAACTCACAATTGGACAACCAACTTATTGAAACATATAAACAAATGGATCATTAATGCTTCCAACTAGATAAATAACCCTTCACATATTACAGATAGGAAAATGAAATGTGGATGAAGCATTACCGGAATGACAATCGGTTGTCGGATTGACGCCGCCCGGGGGGAAGGGCGCGGCGGGGAAGCGGCGGGAGCGAGGGCGGGGGCGCGAAGTAGGAGGGAGACCCGGGGGAGGTAAAAGATTAATATATAAAAGAGTCCGGTAATACGTACCCACTATGTATTTTAATATTTTTTCTTAACCACTAAACTAAATAAGATATTAAAATTACCCCAACTAATTTCATAATTATAATTATGAATACGTCCAAAACCCGATTTAAAATCTATCGGAAAAAAAAAATTTATCGAAAGAAAAAGATCAGTACTAAAAACGGACAAAAAGAGTCGTTTACAAAGGGGTTGTACAAAATCAGGAGAGGTCCGAGTACGTGTGCACTATTCGAGAATACCATATCTTCTTGGGTATACTCCCGGGTCGTGACAATTTGGACTCTTCGTGGCCGCACAATGCATGTTTTGATGATAAAATATTTAAATTATCGATATTGATCAAGATTGATACTGAAATTTAAAAGGGAACAACCACATTTATCACAAAGAAGAGGTGGAAATTTTTTCAGAAGGGTCAAAATCATTTACAATTAAAATAGGAACAACAAGGCTCCAATCATACAGAAAAACATTTAAAAAGCAAAAACAATAAGCCTTCAAATCCAAATCTATAAACAAAACCAATATTCTCAAGAGATCACACAAAAGGTGGCCTACCGCCCACAAATAAAAGCATTTGTCCTAAATGCAAAATAAAATATCCATAAATCCAAAATTAAAGTTTGAGACGGAGGAGAGGTATAAAGAGCGGATTTTGTCTTCACATTCGCTCCATCTGTATGTGCATCAGTTCCCAATGCATTAGTCTGGGCATGGGCATCAGTGTCCTGGGTTAGCTCAGAAGTAGTAGTAGTTGCATAAAGATCAACTAATGGTGTTTCTGCCAACAAAAGCTTGCAAAAATGCATTTTTTACCAATGGGATTATCAATCTCAACAAAGGCTTTCATATGAAGTATCTCAACAACATCCCAACATCTTCTTCATCGTCTTAGCTTAGATTGGTATCAGTAGGCTCCTTACTCCAATCATCTATGGTGGTAGACGAGGACATCTAGGGGCCACATCAAGGAGAATATCCGGTCCCAAAATCACTAGAAATGTCGCGTTTGACTTTAGCTGGTCCACATCTCTCTTTAACTCAGGAAGAGAGGCCTTGTAAGGCTTTCACACTCCTTGGATGGCTCATTGTCCATTCTCACACACCTCTGTCCAGACTTCCATAACATCAATGGTAGCCCTCAATGGTGTCACAACAGCAACTATGACAGCTTTTATTATGCCAGGAATAGAGGACTCGAGTCTGGGAGCCCGATAATCAGCAGAATGGGCAAGTTGTACCATAAGGAGTAATTAAGCCTGAGTGAGTCATGTCTGAGAAAAATCAACAACACCAGATCTAGGAGGTACTGCAGCAACAGAAGAATCAGGAGTATCAGAAGGAACAACAATAGGGTTACTTGAAGGAGTAAGGGTCAGAGTAGGCAAAGATGACTCTGCCGGTGATGAGTCTGTTTCCACACTTGGGGACGGATCTACCGGGGTTACGTTCTTCTTCTCTGCCTCATCCTTTAGATATTATGCCTCTATCCTCCGAATATCAATAGAGGATGTGGGAATTACTTCCACATCCTTTTTTGCATCTTTAGGTACCCGAGCATGTCGGCACAACTTGGTGATCAATATCAGGAAGGAAAAAGATGTCTAGCGTTACTTGGCCCTCATGACCATCTTCTGTGCCATAATCATCCCTAAAGTTAGTGTCTTCCCATCAATGTTGCAACCTTTACAGGCTACCTTAGCATGACGATGAATGGACTCGTCCATTCTAACTAGAACTTTGTAGCTACCTTCAAGTCTTTCTTTCGATGAAAGTCCCTGCTTCCAACCACCTCGAGTCCCTATGAAATTAGCGGAGCCAACCATATTCATATGGAAAAGGTCATATTAAATACCCTTCGAAGTCTTGGAAATGGTATTATACAAAATTACCCCCCATCTACCTATTGGCTCCAAAAATGTCCTTCTCATCCACTATTGGATCCAAAATGCCCTTGTCATCCACATTGGATATTAAAAATTGACCACTTATTAAACTATTTTAAAATTAAAACTTGTTTGATTGAAAGTATTTTTAAAAATTACTTGGCGCTCAACACGTGGTTATAATTTTAATTTATTAATTAAAAGTGAACCAACCCACTACCCACTCATTACTTTATAAACCCCACCCCAATAAAAATTAATTATAAATATCAAAATCTCCATAACACACTACTAAAACACGAAAAAATTTATAGATTCCAGAAAAATGTAATCACAAAATTATTAGAGTTCAATCAAAAACCCCCCAATCAAATTTAGGTTGAGGCCCCCCGCTTATTTAGGGGACAATTTCAATCTGAATTTCTTTAAAATTTGAATTCGAAATTTATGATTAAAGGTTAAAGGAGTAGGAGTACTATGCCAAAATAATTTAATGCCACTTTTTTTAATATAATTTATAAATATTTATGTTTGTTTTAAAACCTTTAATATATTAGTTTTCTTTACAAACGTTATCTATGAAGTCCCAATCACATAATTGAGATGAAGAATGATTAAAACGAACATATCAGACTTTGAATTTTATCGGTATTTTATTTAGACACTGAATTTATGATAATTTACTTCATCGATATTTGCTCAAAATTTTAAAAACACTAATTGGCAGTTAGTTAGCATTCCTGTTATTGAATTAGTAAGTGACAGGATAATCATTTGGTGGGTTTTAATTAGTAATGATGGGCAGTGATTATTTATAATTAGATACTCTAAGACGTTTTATTAAATTATAATAAATGTTGAGCCACGTATTTAAATTTTTTTTAAAGAGTTAAATTAAAATCCCTTAAATAAGTGTATTGTGACCCACAAGGTGGATGACAGGGGCATTTTGAGCAATAGGTGGTGTGGGGTCAAGGGTTATTTTGGAGCCAATAGGTGATTGGAGGGTAAATGTTACTATTTTCAAACTTCAAGGGTATTTAGTCCCTTTTCCAATTTTTATATTTTTCAGCGTTTTTTTCCGATCATATGCTAGTAGCCATCATCAATAGCAGCTGGCACGCTAAAGACGTTTTGATAAACATCACTATCACACTTTCCCCTTTTGTCCTGGTGTGAAACCACAAGTCGACGGGCTTGAGTTAGAGACCTGCTTCTTTCCCTGTGGTATCATTACAATATGCGCGCCTCTAGGAAATCTTGAACCCAACTGGAAATATAGCGGCCACGAGGTTTAATGAAGGTCTGAATCTGTTTGTTTCAGGCAATCCATTATCTCTTAGGTACATATCGATCACCCTATCCATGGACGACGCTTTTCCTCAATAATTGATCTTAACCCTTCTGTCTTTAACTTGTAGACTGACTTGGGAGGGGGGCCTTGTATAAGAGGTGATGGGACTACAATTTCTTTGGAATTTGAGAATAGAAGGAGTGGTAGGCTGAGGATTCATGATGCTAGGTGGATCATTCATACTTTTGAATCGTAGATCATCTTTCTCTGTTGCCAACAACTCATCATCTTCATAAACATCAATCTGGGGCTCCTGGTGTTCACCTTCACTCTAGGATGAAATGAGGAGGGTGACGTAGATTCCATCTCTCTGAGTTATGCTCTGGTGATGCAGGTGTCTTCTCCTTCCCTTTTCCTTTCACACCAGATGTGCGGAGTTTTGTTGCTTTACCTATGGATACAGTTGCATCCTCGTTCAGCCTAATCCATTTATTTTGATTTCGGATCTGCATATTTCTCTCAGCAACCTTTTGTCTTACCATGTCTCCCAAGCATTAGGAAAAAGTTAGAAACTTTTCAATTAAAAGCACAGGAAAAATGGTTACAAATAGACTCGCTAAATCAATTTTGTGAGTTAGATCAAGCTCATCAAAGAGATTGTCTCAAAATCATAGAAAATTTTTGGAAGTCAACGATAGGAATACCTTTCGGCGAATATCCTACATCCTTCGGCGAGCCTGGATTTTCTCACCTAAGGTTATAGTGCAACAACATTTCAAGAGTGCAGAAAAAGGGAGATCAATAAAACTTTTGGTGAGTCGCCGAGTGCCATCGATGAACTTAGGATTCTTACCCAAAGTTACAGATCCCAAATCAAATAAGACATGAATTAAAGGCGAGTTGGGGAACTACGGTGAACTACCGAGCGTTTCAGCGAGCTCGACCTAGCTCGCCATACAACTAGACGTGATTACTTTTAAATCAAATTCTTGAATTCAACCTCGCAACCCTCGAAAACAAAATCAGATTATGCTTGTCTCAAATTAAAGAAAGACCTATAGAACTTATCACCCCCAAATACTCTGACTTCTCCTGATTTTGTAAAATTTGGCAATTTGATGACCTTTAACTTTAAGAACGATGTCATCCACTCTATAATTGGCCAAATTACATTATTTGGCCCACCTACGGGCTACTCTGGTTTCACCCCACTGAACTAAGAAACATGCAAGCACAACCCCACAAAATTTAATTCAATTTGAAGCACAAGAATATGGGATTTCAACAATTAAATACATGAAAGAGTTTCAAATTAAAATAGGCATATGCAATGAAATAAGATCAGAGAGGGCCAACAAGCATCAATACGATAATAAAATTTTCAAATGACTACAAGATTAGAAAAATAAACTCGGGTTCAGAAAATAAACCTTTTATGCCAAATACAAAAGTCTTAACTGCTAGGCAGCAAAGAAAACCAAACCGAGCATAATTAATGACTAAAATACTATAGATAATGCAAAAATATAGAAACTACAGTATAGGTGTGAGTTTGGGAAGATTAAAAGTGAGGGAAAGCAAAAGAGTTTGAAGTTTTTTTGCCAATTCAGCGACATTAGTTGTGCTCTCCGATCAATTTAGCGACACACTGAGTGGTAAATTAGCTCTCCGATTTTCAAGGTTTCTTCAAGGTTCGTTCAAGGTGGTCTTCGTAGATTAAGTTATGCTTAAGGTATGGTTTTTTTCTCATGGAATTATTTCTCCAAGAGGCTTTTCAAACGTTTCTAACTCATGAATTTCGAAACTAGGCTTGTTTCCCAATTATATTTTTGAACGTCCATGTCCCTTGTTATCCTTCTTTGTCGTTCTCAAATATATAGATGTATCTGAAAATGTATGTTGGTATGTGGTTACTAACGATTTTATAATTTTTGATTTATTAAGGTTAATGAGGTCTCTAGATTGGATTCGGATGATTGAGTGATTAGTTAATGAAGATTAAGGAATAATGACCATAAGGCTTAGTTTTGTGTTCGAGAAAGATAAAGTTGTTATGAGTTATTTATGAAGTTGAGTCTAATGTTATACGTTATTCATTGAATGATAATTATAAGTTAATTCAATGTAAAAAGTTTGGCTTACAACAAATAAAGTTTAAATGACCACCACATTTGAAAGTTTGGTTTATGCCAAAAAAATTGGCTATCAAAACTATGTACAAAATATTATCTCCCAAAATGAGTGAACTTATACTAAAAATGTAATAACAATCTCTAAATCAATGAACTCATCACATAGGGTATGCCAATAAATGGGACAAGTCCCAACATACTCTATCCACACGAACTTGCTGTGTGAACAATTGTAAGCATTGAAAAGTAGTGATAACTTTCACAAAAGAATCAAAGATAGTTCAGAATCGCTATAATGCCCAAAATAACTTTATAGCTTGGCCAAACCAAGCATGAAGTGTTCTTGTAAGTTAATCAAGATTAAAAGTTCAAGTGTAGTTGAAACGTTTTGGCTTATGCAATTAAAATTGGCTTCTACAACATTATTTTCAAAAATCTGTAATATAATGGGCTATCGATGTCCATGAAATAGAACTTGAATGAATTTCTGCCTTATGCCAATAAAATGTCTAAAAACAATACATCGTTCTAAGATTGATAAATGAAATGGGTATACTGTTTATCCTTTAAATTAATTAAAAAAGATGAGCTCAATGGCTCAAGGTTCATACCAAATAAACAGAATGAGTGTTGTAAC